>OU343119.1:19789533-19951187 GCA_910594885.2 Bibio marci | reverse complement strand
TATCCTATTTATCGCAGATAGTAGACTATATGCCACGTTTTTTAAACCCCACCCCAACTCTTTAAGTCTAATAGTTTTCTTACAATAATTGCTCAAACTTAGGCTTACACGAAAATTCCAAAATATTAAATCGGTCATAAGTCGACCTACAGATTTTTCACAGAAAAAGTCCAGAAGCTTTATTGTGCGCCTTTAGATCCTCTATAAAACGGCCGTAACAAAAATTGGCTACCTAATTTATTAGCTCCCGGAAAATCAAAAATCTCGTTTTGAGAAATTCCTGAAATTTTCTCCAGCCGTAAGTTGATGACTTACAGATGTCTTATGACCATAAATGGATTTAGATGGTAAAAGTACTGAGGGAGTGGTACTGAAAATATTTCGTAACCATTACAGTTTTCCCGTAATTTTCCGATTAAAATTAAAATTTCCCGGAGTTTCCTCAAATTTTCCAGATGTCTTGGTTAGAATATTAGAAACATTTTTTACCACTAGAGGACTCGGATTTATTTACGGGTTTTCCCGGAATTTTCATATAACGGTTTCATACGCATGGTGAAAATTCCATATTTTTATGTTACCAAAAGTTAGGTAATCTAATTACCTATCGT
Organism: Bibio marci; assembly: GCA_910594885.2. Classification (NCBI taxonomy): domain Eukaryota; kingdom Metazoa; phylum Arthropoda; class Insecta; order Diptera; family Bibionidae; genus Bibio; species Bibio marci. Next base: position 19,950,576 of record OU343119.1, on the reverse strand, counting down.
TTGATACCGTTCCCATTCTCCTACCATTTCAAATGGCTGAGCTAGTATTTTTACCGTGTACTAACTTTATCATCATTTTTCCACAAATTTACCTTCAAAATATTTTCAATTTTCCTTAAATTTCCCTAATATCAGTTTGCATCAGTATATTTTCACGGGCCGTACCAGAATTTCCATTTAAAGTTTTGCATATGAAGTCATTTCTTTTTATTTAACTTTTTCCTTTCCTTTCGAAATAATGTAAACAAGAAACTAAAACATCGTTGGTGTTGGAGTTTGTTATTATCTTCTTCTTCTTCTTTTATTATATTTATTTACATACGATTTTTTGGTAATATTGTAATAGGTAACAGGCGAACAGAATCACATGTCGGTGAAAATATTATTTAATTTTTATTTATTTACAAATTTATCGTACGCGAATGAGAATACAATAACAAAATCAACAAAATATAAAAACAACAAATTAAAGAAGAAGAAGATAATAACAAACACCAACAATGTTTTCGTTTCTTGTTTACATCATTTTTACGAATGGAAAGGAAAAAGTTAAATAAAAAGAAATGATTGTATTTGTTGTTTTCGTGTGTAAATTTAATTTAATTTTTTACACAATTATTTTTAGTTTTTCTATAGATTTAAAAATGTTAATTTTCTTTATGCATTGCGAAACTTTAAATGAAAATTCTAGAAAAACTAGTGAAAATACGGTGATGAAAACTGATAGTAGGGAAATTTAAGGAAAATCGAAAATACTTTGAAGGTAAATTAGTGGAAAAATGTTGATATAATTGGTACACGGTAAAAATTCTAGCTCAGCCATTTGAAGTGGTAGGACGATGGGAACGGTATCAAACGATAGGTAATTAGATTACCTAACTTTTGGTAACATAAAAATATGGAATTTTCATCATGCGTATGAAACCGTTATATGAAAATTCCGGGAAAACCCTTAAATAAATCCGAGTCCTATTGTGGTAAAAAATGTTTCTAATATTCTAACCAAGACATCTGGAAAATTTGAGGAAACTCCGGGAAATTTTAATTTTAATCGGAAAATTACGGGAAAACTGTAATGGTTACGAAAAATTTTCAGTACCACTCCCTCAATACTTTTACCAACTAAATCCATTTATGGCTATAAGTTATCTGTAAGTCATCAACTTACGGCTGGAGAAAATTTCAGGAATTTCTCAAAACGAGTTTTTTGATTTTCCGGGAGCTAATAAATTAGGTAGCCAATTTTTGTTACGGCCGTTTTATAGAGGATCTTAAGGCGCACAATAAAGCTTCTGGACTTTTTCCATGAGAAATCTGTAGGTCGACTTATGACCGATTTAATATTTTGGAATTTTCGTGTAAGCCTAAGTTTGAGCAATTATTGTAAGAAAACTATTAGACTTAAAGAGTTGGGGTGGGGTTTAAAAAACGTGGCATATAGTCTACTATCTGCGATAAATAGGATATTGGAAAATTCGATTGGAAAAGCCGGAAAATTCTCATTTGAAAACATGCAAAAATCGATGTTTTTCGTTGTTCCTGGAAAATCCGTATTTCCCATTGGAAAATTCCAAAAAGTTCTCAAAACCCAGATTGAACTTTTCTTTACATTTCTGCATCATTACATTTTTGGAAATTGAGATTTTGCCAATTCCCCAGGTACCTTACGATTGGTCTGCAAATGATTTTCCGAACTTTAGGCAGCCATAGCCCGAAAACCCATACAGATAGAAAGTCACCCACGTAATGTAATTTGTAGCCCTCACTGAGGACTATCACTGGTGAGAAGCTCGTGGAAAAATATGGAGTTTTCCCGGAGATATAGAGGTCCAAATGTGCCAAATTTGGTACTTTTGAAGCTCCGTAGCTCCGCCCCCCGAGGGAAATCGGAAAAAGTGGTCGACAGAAAGTGTTTTTTTTCCGAGCTCTACAATCCCTGAAAATATGAATGTCCTACGGCCAAAAAAATTTTTTCGGCATGAGGTTATAACCCACTCTTTTCCAGGTCAAAAAAGGAAATATGGCTGAAAATAGGCTCAAACGATCGGGGGTGATCGTGCGAACAAGAATCCGTTGAGATTTTTCGAAAATTCCGCCTCTAAGTGGGTCAAAAATGAAAAACAAAAAAATTTAAAAAAAAAATTTGCCTCCTGGTAATTCTGCGCGACTGTTACTTCATCCGAAAATCGCCTGGTATTTTAGTGGAAATTTTTATGGATTTTTTAAAAACGCTATAACTCAGCCATTTGAAGTGGTAGGCGGATGGGAACGGTATCAAATGATAGGTAATTAAATTATCTATCATCTGATAACATAAAAACATGGATTTTTTTTTCATAAATATTTTCTAAAAATATGGCTGAAAATGGGCTCAAACGATCGGGGGTAATCGTGCGAACAAGAATCCGTTGAGATTTTTCGAAAATTCCGACTCAAAGTGGGCCAAATTAGTGGAAAAATGTTGATATAATTGGTACACGGTAAAAATACTAGCTCAGCCATTTGAAGTGGTAGGAGGATGGGATCGGTATCAAATGATAGGTAATTTCATTACCTAACTTTTGGTAACATAAAAATATGGGTTTTTCACCATGCGTATGAAACCGTCATATGAAAATTCCGGGAAAACCCGTAAATAAATTCCGGTCTTCTAGTGGTAAAAAATGTTTCTAATATTCTAACCAAGACATCTGGAAAATTTGAGGAAACTCCGGGAAATTTTAATTTTAATCGGAAAATTACGGGAAAACTGTAATGGTTACGAAATATTTTCAGTACCACTCCCTCAGTACTTTTACCATCTAAATCCATTTATGGTCATAAGACATCTGTAAGTCATCAACTTACGGCTGGAGAAAATTTCAGGAATTTCTCAAAACGAGATTTTTGATTTTCCGGGAGCTAATAAATTAGGTAGCCAATTTTTGTTACGGCCGTTTTATAGAGGATCTAAAGGCGCACAATAAAGCTTCTGGACTTTTTCTGTGAAAAATCTGTAGGTCGACTTATGACCGATTTAATATTTTGGAATTTTCGTGTAAGCCTAAGTTTGAGCAATTATTGTAAGAAAACTATTAGACTTAAAGAGTTGGGGTGGGGTTTAAAAAACGTGGCATATAGTCTACTATCTGTGATAAATAGGATATTGGAAAATTCGATTGGAAAAGCCGGAAAATTCTCATTTGAAAACATGCAAAAATCGATGTTTTTCGTTGTTCCTGGAAAATCCGTATTTCCCATTGGAAAATTCCAAAAAGTTCTCAAAACACAGATTGAACTTTTCTTTACATTTCTGCATCATTACATTTTTGGAAATTGAGATTTTGCCAATTCCCCAGGTACCTTACGATTGGTCTGTAAACGATTTTATGAAATTTAGGCAGCCAGAGCCGGAAAACCCAGCCAGATAGAAAGTCACCCCCATAATATAATTTGTAGCCCTCGATGAGGACTATAGCTGGTGAGAAGCTCATGGGAAAATATTGATTTTTCTCGGAGATATAGGGGTCCAAAAGTGCCAAATTTGGTACTTTTGAAGCTCCGTAGCTCCGCCCCCCGAGGGAAATCGGAAAAAGTGGTCGACAGAAAGTGTTTTTTTTCCGAGCTCTACAATCCCTGAAAATATGAAGGTCCTAGGGGCAAAAAAACTTTTTCGGCATGAGGTTATAACCCACTCTTTTCCAGGTCAAAAAAGGAAATAGTGCTGAAAATAGGCTCAAACGATCGGGGGTCATCGTGCGAACAAGAATCCGTTGAGATTTTTTGAAAATTCCGCCTCTAAGTCGGTCAAAAATGAGAAACAAAAAATGAAAATTCCGGAAAATTTCGTGAAAAATTATGGCTGGAAATAGGCTCAAACGATCGGGGGTCATCGTGCGAACAAGAATCCGTTGAGATTTTTCGAAAATTCCGCCTCTAAGTGGGTCAAAAATGAAAAACAAAAAAATTTAAAAAAAAAATTTGCCTCCTGGTAATTCTGCGCGACTGTTACTTCATCCGAAAATCGCCTGGTATTTTAGTGGAAATTTTTATGGATTTTTTAAAAACGCTATAACTCAGCCATTTGAAGTGGTAGGCGGGTGGGATAGGTATCAAATGATAGGTAATTAAATTATCTATCATCTGGGAACATAAAATCCTGGATTTTTTTTTCGTAATTATTTCCAAAAAATATGGCTGGAAATAAGCTCAAACGATCGGGGGTCATCGTGCGAACAAGAATCCGTTGAGATTTTTCGAAAATTCCGCCTCTAAGTGGGTCAAAAATGAAAAACAAAAAAATTTAAAAAAAAAATTTGCCTCCTGGTAATTCTGCGCGACTGTTACTTCATCCGAAAATCGCCTGGTATTTTAGTGGAAATTTTTATGGATTTTTTAAAAACGCTATAACTCAGCCATTTGAAGTGGTAGGCGGGTGGGATAGGTATCAAATGATAGGTAATTAAATTATCTATCATCTGGGAACATAAAATCCTGGATTTTTTTTTCGTAATTATTTCCAAAAAATATGGCTGGAAATAGGCTCAAACGATCGGGGGTCATCGTGCGAACAAGAATCCGTTGAGATTTTTCGAAAATTCCGCCTCTAAGTGGGTCAAAAATGAAAAACTAAAAAAAAATTTTGCTTCTTGGGAATGCTCTCCTGGTACAAAATTGAAAGAGAATCCAATAAGTGGTCCTAAAATTATGGTTGGAAATCGGCTTAAACAATAATTAGTAGATTCTCTACTGAATTCAGATTCGAGATTCATAGAGTCCCACACATTCAACCCACAAATAAATAAAAGGACGACAACGGTTGATTTATTTTAAATGAAATTTTTAGTTTTTATTCAATTATTCTAATTGTTTCTATAATTTAATTTTTAATTACAGTTGCTAAAGATTAAAATTAATTTAATTTTATATTTTTATTTCTTCTTATATTTATTTTAATTATAATTTAATTAATTTTTATTGTTTTTCATTTATTTTATAGTAATGTTTTTTTATAATTAATTAAATTTGACACAATTTGTTGTTTTCTATTTCTATCTATTTTCTTAATTAAAAGTTTATAATTTTGAAATTCATTTAATTATTTGTTGGGATGGCCGACATCAAAGCTGTGTGTCGGTATTTGGATTCCAAATTAATGTATGATATAAATGCATTCCAAAATGGTGGTGGTGGTGGTGGATTTGCTTCCTGTCTCACGAAACCTATTTTGAGAAGATAAAATTAAAAAGTTATTGTTTTATTATTTTACACATGTAAAAATAGAATATTAATCGAATTATTTCTTACCATTCTTTCATGCAATTTGCATGTGGTGAGCATCACATCTAGGCAGTAGTATCAGTATCACATTCCGATGTATATTATGAACTCATTATTCTTAATTCAGATCCAGTTCAATACACTCAACTCCAGACTGTTGTTTCTTTAAAATAAATTGCGATAATTTTTATGTTATTATTCTCATTATTTATTTTCATTTTAATGTTTATTTATACGAAAATACATTTGACCTTTATCCTTTTTAATTTGATAACAAAAAAAATTGTATAAAACATAATTATAATTTGGTTAAATGATGTTATATTAAAAATATTATGATGAATGAATTATACGAGGGGGGGCTTGAAAATATAGAATCAAAAGTAGAGGTATATTAAAACAGTGGCACCAATCAATTGAAATAATGCATCGATGGTTTACTGAATCTCGTGGTGAACGTACGTACAACATTATCCCAAAAATATTTGCATATAAAATTGAGTTATCGATAAAAGTATGCCACTCCACTTTTAATCACAATCGATAAAAATATAGATTCGTTTGTGTGTGTGTGTGATCATTTAACTGATCACGATCATCTATTCTTACCATCGCCATGTAAATATTTTATACCACTTTGACCTCTTTAATTGCTTCATTTTTACCATCCATATCAAACCGCCCGACCACATGCATATTGTTATTACTATTATTATTATTATTATTATTATTCCGTGTTCATATCATTGCGACCTAAATAAAATCTGATGAATTCGTTGACCGCCACCTAATTAACAGGCTATACGGATAAAAGACAATTGAATCAATTGCAAAAAGAATAACAACAAATAACAAATATTAAAATTACTTGATTACAAAACGATTTGTGTGTGTGTGTGTGTGTGTGTGTGCATGGCTGGGTAATACCAATGTATCATAAAATGTTTTTCCGGTCATCAATAAGTATAAGAAAATACAAATAAATACATAGGTCATGATAATGGATACAGTGAGGTAATGATGTAAAGCAAAATGGTTTAAGTATATCGTACAATAATTGTTTGCATGGTCAAAGAATTGGAAAATTGTTTCCGATTGATGGTCACCACGGATGAGACACTCTGGATGAATTAACAACAATTACAACTACTACACAAAGTAATATTAAATTACCTTCAAACATCGAAATCATACACCATTTCTAACGTATGCTGTTTTCATAAAAATATTGTTGTTGTTTTATCCCGGCATACCGGTATACGTACGCGTTAGCCATCCGAGATACGGTAAAATTTGTTGTATGCACCAGTGTCCAAATTGTCGAATCATTACTATATAAATATTCAACAGAAAAATATGATCTTTTGTGATCTTTTCTATCTATTTTTATATATTATAATATTTCTATGTGTGTCATGTGTGTGTGTGTGCGTGTGAGTGTTATATTTTTATTTTTTTTTTTTTTTTTTTTAGTCCAGAGAATTAACAAAAACGTATAAAAGATTTTTTAAATTTCAGTTAAACTTCATCGATCCAAACGGTCACTCATAATTATTATTCAGTGTTCTATCTGTGTGTACATCCGAAAAAATATATAAATAAATAAATAAATAAATAAAATATTAAAAAATTATTAAAATTAAAAGAAAATTGTCGAAATCGCATAAAATGTTATCGACATTAAAAAATCTATTTCCATGGTTCCATCAAAGCCGTTCCATTCACTTGGCACCCGTTTTGATACGGAGCGTGAACAACAACGGTACCAACAATTATGATGTAATTGATGCGCCCGCACAAAAAACACCATTATACGATTTACATTTAAAAAAAAATGGTAAATTTGTAAATTTTGAAAATTTCCTGTTACCCATGCAATATCAAAATCAAAGTATTCAACAATCACATTTGCATACACGTAAATATGCATCGGTATTTGATGTGTCGCATATGTTACAAACGTATGTGTATGGCAAACATGCCATTGAATTTATGGAAACAATTTGTACGGCCGATTTAAAACGAATGCCAAACAATACGGCCGCACTAACATTGTTTACAAATGAAAACGGTGGCATTTTAGATGATCTAATTATAACGCGTATCCGAAGCAATAAATTGTATGTGGTGTCGAATGCCGGACGTATCGATCATGATAAAAAGTTGATGTTAGACACTGCGGTATGTATACAATATTTTGATGTGTTTTTTTTTTATTTTAGGTTCATTCATTGTTATTGTTATTAAAAATATAAATAAATTTGTGCGTGTATAAAGTGTGTGTGTGTGTGTGAGTGAGTGGTTGTGAGTGGTTGTGAGTGGTTGTGAGTGGTTGTGTTGTGTGGTTGGGTGTGTAAATAATTTACAGTGACTTTTTTTGTTACGCATAAAATTAAATAATTAATTAATTATAATTTATTTACAATCTAGAAAAAATTCAAACAGCAAGACAAAGATGTTTACATTGAATTTTTGGATGTCAAACAAAAGGCATTAATTTCGATACAAGGTCCACAATCAATGATGGTATTACAAATGTTAATCAATAAAAATGATTATAATTTAAGTAAAATATATTTTATGCAATCATTTACGTGTACAATGGGAGGCATTGAAAATTGTCGTGTAACAAGATGTGGTTATACAGGTAAAAATTATCTAAATAATATAGTGTAATTAAAAAATAAATGTTTGTCATGTTTGACCAAATGGGTCCCAATCCATCACCGGATCGATATTCTTCTTAGTAAAACAAAACAATACAAAAAAATATATTAATATTTTTATAATTTTTTTTTTATTTCGTTACCCAAAAAAAAATAGGTGAAGATGGTTTTGAAATATCAATTCCGGCCGATAAAGCAATAGAATTTGTTGAATTATTATTATCAAAAAATGCACCCATTGAAAACAATGATGATGGTAGCACTGGTGGTGATGGCACTGATAACACGAAACGTGGTAAAGAAAAAGAATATGATATAAAAAAAATTAATGTTCAATTGGCCGGTTTGGGAGCACGGGATACATTACGATTGGAGGCGGGCCTATGTTTGTACGGTAATGATTTGGATGAAACAATAACACCGATTGAGGCGGGCCTAAGTTGGTTGGTCGCAAAACGTCGACGCATCGAAGCGAATTTTCCCGGCGCCTACATTATTCTAAATCAATTGCATAATGGTTGTAAACGTCATCGCATCGGTTTTCGTATGACTGATTTTGGACCGCCCGCCCGTCAAGGTACGCAAATTTATACATCGGCTAAAGAAAATTTGGGCATCATAACTAGTGGTGGACCAAGTCCAAGCCTAAATTATAATATCGGTATGGGTTACATAAACGATGGTGACTATAAACAATTCGATAAATTCATTGAATTTAATATACGTGACAAAACGTATATGGGATGCATCGAACGGATGCCATTTGTGCCCACCAAATATTATGTTAACGAAAAACCAAGAATGTAGTGGCTGGTAGGTATGTGCGTGCGTGCGTGCGTGAGTGCGTGCGTGCGTGCTTAAGGCATCGCATATTTTTGGGGATATTCCTATTTTGTAATTTTCTTTTATTTCTTATTATTATATTCACATTTTAATACACTTAACTTTTACACTTTTACATATTTTTATAATAATATTTTTTTCTGCTTTTTTCATTAATTTTTTTTGTTTAATAAATATATTAAAAAAAAAATAAAAATTATTACTAAAACTTTATACATTTCAATAAAATTATTTGTTGTTTCTTTTTGTTTTTGTAAATTTGTTTTATATTTAATTTTTTCTGATAATTTTATTTCAATTAATTATTTTTAATATTCATTTCCTTAAACTTAAACTTATAACTATTGAAAATTAACAAATAAAATAATAATACGAGTTTGTGTAAAATCAATAGAGAAAAAAAAACCAACAAAAGAACAAAACAAACAAATTAATTTGTGAAATTAATAGAGAGAGAGAGAGAGAGAGAGAGAGAGAAAACATAACACAGTTATAATTTTAAGTACTTTAATAAATTTCATTTGTTTCGACAAAATTGATGGCCGACGACAATGCATTGAACTTATAATTAGTTAAGTACTTACTCATCAATTTGAAATGGAAATGAGATTGAGTTTTTGGTTGAGTTCAACAACCCTCAGTTTTTATCTAAATTTTAAAAAAAACTTATCGCTCTTAGGCACACTAAAATGTAACCCATTTAATTATAAATACTTTACCACGCATAAATTTAATAATATAAATAAAAGGACACCTCTGGAAACAACTGTTTTACACACTTAACTTTAATCTCACATTTACAATGTGAAAATGTTGTTGCAGAAAAAAATTAAGATTAATTTAATTATTTATTTTCACGTATTCCACAGTCAGTGTGTCTGTGTTTGAGTAGGGTAAGTTTTTTTTTTGGCTGGGGTAGGAGGGAGTGAATATACGATAATAAAGATAATAAACCAAAAAAAACTTTCTATTCAATTAATTTAAGTGAAAAAATTAAACATAAAATTTATAAAATTAATAAAATACAAAAAAAAAAAAATAATAAATACGAAATAGAAAAAGGCACTCAGAGAATTTACATTTGAAATTTATACATTTTCTGGTTTTATTTTTTTATTTTTTCTGGTTATTTTAATTTTTATTTATGTTTATTTATGTTTTTTTTTTGAGCAATTTGTACCCGTTTAGTAAGTGGGCAACAAGGTTGACGGCGACACACGGTACACGTCACGTTCTAAAAACGGAATGTGCCACAAGCCGGAATGAACCTTTTCTTATCGAATAAGAAATACCACACGTGTACCATATCGGCATGTAACACACACACACACACACACAAACACAAACGCTTTTGTTTTGAATGTGTGTGGGTGTGTGTGTGACATGCGCTCAGCCGTTCTTAAATATAATTTACGTTCTCTTATTATTATTATTTATAAATATTATTATTTAAATTAATAGAATATTTTATGGGGGATGACGGTAACGGTAAGGGCAAAAACCAAAAACAAGAAAAAAAAAAATGGAATGTGTCATGGCAGCCGGAGGAGGTGGGATTTGGGGGTTTAGAATATATTTATTTATTAAATGGGTGGGTGTCTTTATATTCTATTTTAATTTTTTTTTTATTTCCTCTTTTGTTTTGCCCCTCACCGTGTTGTTACCGTGTTTAAATTTAATTTTTAATATTTATTTTAGTAATTTCCTTACACCACAAAAATTTTAAATTTTAAATTTTAAATTAGGAACAGAATGTTTTATTTATTTTTTCTTATCCTTTCTCTCAGCGGTTGACTTTTTAATTTTCATTTTATTATATTTACATTACGTGTCATGTATTGCGAACAGTTAATTGTGCTGGTATGTGTCGTGTACTTGTATTTTGGAGGAGGACGCGGAAGGGGAATGTTTCTTTGGGTGTGTGTGTGTGTGTGTGTGTGTGTGTGAGTGTGTGCAAGACAATGGTAATAATGATGGTACAACTGTATCAGTGTACCTACACAATATTTATAAGGCTATAATTTTATGATTGTATTAATTTTAAGTTAATAAAAATTATACAGTGGCGACTGGTGTTAAAATAAAATCATTATTATTATTTTAGTTGATGAGACGCCACCACCTCTATCAGACAACAATATATATTTTACACTGTATGTGTATTTCTGTGTGTGTCTTTTCCAGGGAAGCACTCAATAAACTCAATTTTATTTACGAGTCGCCACTGATTTAAATATATATATATATATTATATATGTATATATGTGTGTGTGTGTGTGTATATGATTTCTTATATATAAACTTTTAAACGGCATGCTGTTCAAACACTGTTGATCCGGACGGTGACATCTTTTGACGATGCCCTGATGTTAATTTTATTTTATTTTTCATTTTATTGTTGCCCATAATCAATACAGAATCACAAATACGATCATCGTCATCCGATTCAGAATCATCGATAAAATAATTTTCATTGACCGCTAACGGTACAATTAAACGACTATTTTGTTGATTTGTCGGTGATAATTTATAAGCATTTTTTCGTTCAACATTGTGTTCGATGATTTTCGTGACGCCGTTGTCATCGATGCTAGTATTGTGACCATCGACAATTGAATCTCGTCGAATGGTAGTAGTTATTGTTGTACCCGTCGACGATGGACTATGACAAATAGCATTACCATTTAAAGTTATATTCGTTACAGTGCCATTTGTTTTATTTGTGTTACCATTTCGGACACTATTATTTTCTAATGGATAATTCCATTTTTGTATATCGGCCGTACCAAAAATTTGATACATTAAATATGTTATAATTGAAATAAATGCTGATATACCAAATACCGCTTTCCATTCGTCTAATGATGCCTGTTCGAATAAAAATAGAAAAAAATGTATACATAAACAATATATGGAGATATGAGATGACAACACTGCGGCGTTTGCCTTATAATATTTCTAATAAAAAATATATTATTTGTACTTACTTTATCGCTAACTAAAATCCCTGTAACAATTGGTGACACAAACGATGCTGTCATATGTATTGTTTGTGCAAATGCTAATACGGGTCCAGCCAAATTCGGTGCAATATCAACAATATTAGCCATAGCACCGGCATACGATGCCGTTATCAATGACACCGCAATAAACCATATGATCAACACCAATGTAATGTAATCATTTAGAAATACAATTAAAACAATTAACAGGCCGGGTCCAATTTGTGATATAAATGTGAAAAATTTTCGAACATTTATGAGCGTTGCCATTTTATGGATCACCAACGCATCGGCAATCCAACAAAATAGTACCGATGACACATACGACAACAGAAATGGTGTACCACTTAAAACACCATTTTCTTGTATACTAAAACCTAATATATTATTCATGTACATCGGACCCGACATTATGAATTGATAATGTATCCAAATGCGTCCAAATGTTGTAATGCCAATTGACCAGACCGGTAACGATTTAAAAATATGACGCCACGGTACACTCATACCATGTCCATTTTTAATCTCATCACTTATATTACATTCAATGTACTGTAGTTCCGCTGCGGTTATGCGTGGATGTATTTGCGGTGTATTAAATGCTAATAAATACCATAGTACACACCATATCAAACCAATCGTACCGGTTGTATAAAATACAAAACGCCAACCCCAATTTGCAATTATAAAACCACACAATGGATAGGTAAGGCCAATGCCAATGCTAAAACCCTGTATAAATTACAAAAAATTGGAATATATATATACAAAGAAATATAGAATAAAACATTAAAACGTCGCCAACCAAATCTTACTTGAAAACTTGACATAAAACGACTACGTTCATTTGATGGTATCCAATAGCCAACAACTGCATACATTGCGGGCCACGTTAAACCCGATGCAAATCCCTGTACCGATCGTAATAATATTATAACACCATAATGGATGTTGGCTGCATATGGTATCAAAATACTGCACATAGCCGTTGCAAATTGTGACCAACCAAATATGGCTTTTGTACCAAGATATTGTGTTGCCATGCCACCGACCACCTGCGATAGAACATACCACCAATAAAATGAACCTAATATAATTGATTGTACACCGGGTGACCATTCAAATTCACCGTTTTCAATGTATTTGTGCTACACGACCAACGAAATTCGGAAAACGGAAACAAAGAATTTTACAATTTTGAAAAAAACAAACCATCACACACCCAAATTAAAATTACCTCTACATTTAATGTTGTTCCATTGGTAACACCACCGACGACGCCACTACTATTGCTATTATTATTATTATTATTCTCCAGTACATTACGTTTACCAACCATTGCAACCAATGCAAAATTAATATCGTTGCGTAACATAAATGATACTAAAAATCCAGACCATGATAAAAAATATAAAACAATGCGGGCCGGAATTTTATCTAAATATAAAACAACAATAAAAAAAATTATTAAAAACGAATCCACCCCTCCAGGAATCGTTAAATATGGTCGATTATATTTACTGACCACAGTTCGCCAAACTTTTGTGTGTGGGTGGGTGGGTGGTTGTGTGTGTGTGTGACAATTTGACATATTTTATAAATATGTTAAAATGTCACAAAACAAAAGGATGCTGCGCTGTGATTGGTCACTGTAATCGAATTATTATACAATTGCTGTAAATTTGAATTTAACTTACCGCTAACAATCCTGTAATACCGGTTACCTCGATTACCACCATCGTTGCCATCATGCGGTACTTCATACATGTTGTAAGTGTGGATGTGTGTGTGTATGTGCGTGCGTGTGTGTGTGTGTATATATATGTTTTATGTCGATAGCTGAGTTATAACAGTGAATTAATTATGATTTGGTTTTTTCTATTTGTTTGTATGTGTGTGCGTGTTTGTATGTGTGTGTATGTGTATTTATGTAAATTTTAAATTAACAATAGGTTTTGTATATGGATTTTGGAATTTATCGCTAACGTAACGAACAACAATTACGTGGTGTTGTGAAATTAATTTTATTCTTTGGCTATTTTGTTTCTATTCATCAACACAAAGTTTAAAGCTGTCATAAAATAACGTATGCACAAACTCACAAACACACACAAACATGCGCACATTCATATGTTTTATTTTATTTTTATGAAAAGAAAAAAAAGCGGGGGGGGGGGCGAAGGGTTAAGGAGTGTTTGATTAAAATTGAAATTAACAACAAAATACCTAAACAAATTAAATTAAAATAACACACACAAATTTACATGTTTTAATTTTGCTGGTCACTTTTTATATGCAGTGGCGGCGGCTGTGCAACTTAATAGCAAATTAATTGTTAGCACAAATGGATCAATTGTTATTTGTATTGTGTTTGACTGTCGCTATGGAATGTATTATTTATTGTTTTTATGGATTTTGTGTCTAAATTTTGTGTTATGTGTAAAAGTTTTTTTTTTAAAAATATGTCCAAATAATATGGAATTAAAATGTTTTTTACACACTGGCCGCCGAATAATAATAAATTGATAATGATGCGATCGGTGGTGGTTGGATGTGTGACGCTTCACTTTGTAATTGGTGTTGATGTTATATCAATATTGTTAATGGCTACAGCGATGCCAGCAATTGTAACGATGATGATGATGATGATGATGATGACACCTGTCAAATAAATAAATTCCAATATATTTAAGGTAAATTTGACATATATTTTTTATTTTAAAAATACTGAATAGAATTTATTTTAGTTAAAAATTTTCAATTGGAAAACCCTTCGAACACACAATTCAAAATTCCGTTGGAAGTTACATGGTGACACATTATTGTGAGAGCATTATATTTTTCAAAAATACCAAGTCATAAGCAATAATTGATCGTATATTTTGTGTGTGTGTGTGTGTGTGTGTGTGTACATTAATTACATTTTTTTCTGAGTGTATAATAATTCTTTTGGTTTTTTTTTTCTTAATTCTAATTTGATTGTAAGTCGGGAGGGAAAAAAAAAATAAATAAATAGAAAATACAAAATATTTCAACAATAAACCAAAACAAAAAAGTTGTTCAAATAATTTGGCCCGCGGCTATATTTATATTATTTTATAATGGTAACAAAAAACGAAATACAGTTCATTCACACTCTCCGGATTTTTGTCTCGGATTGGTAAAAAAATAATAAATGATTAATAAATTATGAGCTAATCAATGTTGTTCCTCGAAACTATCGACAAAATTAAAAAAAAAAATGACCAGGCAACACACATTAATTTTATGGCAGTCAATCACCCGGAACAAAACTAAACAAAATCATAAAAACCATATGTTTTTTTAGCAGAGAAATATTTCTATGAAAAATATTATTGTGATTATGTTTTAGTAATCAACACCTGAACCATATAAAACATGTGTCACACTTAACATATGGTCCACATATTGTAAAATTGCAGAAAAACATGTAAAAATGAATCGACAAACTGTGAGTAATATACACAAGACGATGCAAAATCATAGCAACTACAATTACCTAGCCTAAATTCATTAAATGTAAGGCAAAAACCATTTAAAACTAATCGCTGAAAACACAAAACCAGCGACCAGGCTCAACCAGTGATAAAATCGATGCCAAACTGTACAATATCTATGGAAACGTGATTTTATTGTGTATTTGTGATGGGACCAAGGGTAACTATAATCGACTGAGAGCGTTACAAAATAACAATTAATTGAATGGTATAATTTTTTTGTACAACAATGTCACACAACACCGGTGGAAACACTTGGATGGGATGTATTACTAAACACACATACACACACATTATTCACCGACGATGTTACTCCCTATCACATTACCATAACCAGTTTGGTTGAAGATTACGTGGTCCAATGTCACCACTATTTCGAGTGGCCCTAAATAAAATAAAAATTATGCAATTAGTTGTCCCAGTTCTAGAGGACGAGGACACATGCCTGAAGATCATTTCATTAATTATTTTAAATTAAATTTCAATTTATAACAACATAAAAATGGAAATAGTTTCCAAGCAACAAGAAATTACCACTATCACCACAATCACCACCACCATCACCATCACCACCACCACCACCACCACCAGCAACAGTGTGCAACATCATTTTTGTTAAGCTATTTTATTTATAAATTAACAATTAATTACCTTTTTTAATATTTATTTAATTTTTACGATGACCACAACAACACACAACAAATAATTCCCCAAACAATTTTGAAATTAATTAGACAAAAATGTTGTTGTTGTGATTGTTTTAAATGTTCGTAAAAAAGTGAAATAAATAAATAAATTTAAATTTGGCCAAAAAAGAAAAAAAAACAAAACAAAACAAACAAATTAATTAAAATTTAAGTTTAATTTAATTCCATTAACCACAAATTCCATTAATAATCTCAAGCACCCAATTTAAAATTGAATTTTGAAAAAAATAGAAGATATTTATGATCACTAGAACACTTAGAATACTATTTTATGATTATTATTATTATTATTATTATTATCATTCGACAAAGTGTAAAACCAAACTATAAAATACGTTTTAACCATTTGATAATCAATTGATTACTGCTGCTACTAACAGTAAAAATTAAATAAAAATTATTGTACGATTAATTTGTAATGTAAAAAAGTGATGGTGGTGGTGGTGGCAGTGGTAGTGGTGGTGGTGGTGGCAGCGGTGGCAGTGTCTGTGATGGTTGTGTTGTATTATGGTTGGTCGTCAGCTGTTCATTTGAAAATAATAGAATAAAAAATTGTGTTGGCAACTAAAAAATTGCACTGTATAATTTAAACCACAATTGGTTTTTATCTAAGATAAAAGTGGTCCAACGTTTATTCGATGAGAACCGTGCCATCTTTCTGTCACAGCTAGCATAGCGTTTCTAATTTATTATCAGTTTTGCGATCTCATCGTTATCATTTAAATTGGTAAAAACTAAATACACTACACAATATAGGGTAGATGTGTGGACATCGGCGCATCCAAGTATCAATAATTTTTGAAGACTAAGTGTTTCTGTCCACACACACGATTTTTTCAATTCTATTATTTCGATATGAAAAAAATGGACGGCCGCCACAAAAAACATATGTGACTTTTATGGAGGGGGGTGTGTGTGTTCTATTTATTAATCTATCAAAACATGTGTTCTGTACTTCGAAGATTTGCGAATTGCCAACAACGCTGAGGCGTCAAGGAAACCGATGTATTGTTTGTTCACTGGTTATTAGCACTTGTTCGGGCGAAAATCAATTTTTTTCGATCAACACTGTAAACCCTTAAAATTAAGTTAACACACACATTTTAATGCATATACCACACTCATTTTTCCTGGACTCTGTACAATCATAATAATAAGAAATGTGTCACTAAAATTTAAGTCTCTTTTATTTACTACCAACGGGCCACACAACACCAACAACAACACCAATCCCATCCATCAAAATAAATCAAGACACACACACACACACAAATATCCCACGTAAAAAATTTAATACGCGTTATTTTTTATTTTATTATTTAAAAAAAAAAAGTTATTCTTATCAGTTAACATCCTAACCCACATTTCTATCATTTATTTCAGCCCGCTCATTAAACTACAAACTTTAAATAATATAAAATTTTAATTTTTAAAAACTTACTTTTCTCTATCTCTCTGTCGCTCTGCGTAGTCGTCTCTCTCTCTCTATTCGCACATAAATTGATTGACACGAAATTGATGACATATAAAATTAAAACAAAATAAATTACAACAAAAAATTAATATTAATTTGAATATGACAGTTTGCTGTGTGTGTGTGTACTTTGTGTTATATATTGGCAAGGGAGGCGGAGGGGGACGGGGGCGATTGGCAACTATAAATTCTAAGCAGAGACGGTATTTATTTTTTGACGTTTATTATTGCATACATTGTATTTTTTGATATTTTAATTGTGTTCTATGAAATGTACAAACCTCTAACTACCGTGCACACCTACAGTTCAAATAAAGGTAAATTATAATTTATGATCGGCGGGCGATAAATAACATTATTTTATTATCTCAATTAATTACTAAACTGTCGGCTTAACAAAAAAAAAATACAATAAAAATATAATAAAAATACAAATAAAATTAACTGTTTTCCAAATATCAAAATATGATTTATTAGTTTTTGTTATATTTTTTTCTACTCACACTCAACTTATCTATCTCCAAATCAATAATAAACATACTAAAAATGACTATGACTATATTAAATAATTATTGTATAGTACTTCAAAATGAAACATTCTCTTATACAAAATACAAAACAATTGATGACATACACACACACAAACATACACACAATAAAATACAAATATGTAAATAATTGGAACAACAACACCATCCAACCGATAATTACTATTTTATACATAGTTATTATTTTGTATTTCTGTTCAGAAATAAATGTTATTCAATGCAAAAAAAAAAAAATAAACAAATAACAACAACAACACCTAAAACCAGTGACGTTTGTTGGTTTTTTTTTTTTTTTGGTCATGATTTAAAAAAAAAAGTTTGGTTATGTGCCGCCGTTTTACTTTCACCAATCACCAATCACTCTCTGTCGTCACATGCAAATATTACCAAAGTACAATTGCCATATGCATATGGTAAAAAGTGTTGCCTGTTGCGTTTACAGTAAATTTAGAATCAAATATTTTGTGTGGGTGTGTGTGTGTTAGATAAACTTTTCTCTTTATTGTTCTGGAAAAATGTTTAAAAAGTTAAAAATGTGTGTTATTTTATGGTTACGTTTCGCACTCCCCAAAGTTATCAAACGACACCAGAATATAATTCAAAACGCTGATTGAACTCTGTTTTCGGGCGAAATACAATTGATTAAATAGTGTTAATTTCACTCTGGCTAATCCAGAATCCAAATTAAACACAAACAAAACTATTTTTTGAATCCATCCATTGTTGGACGAAATGATATGGTGCGTAAATAACATTTTAAACGGTGGCTGCACCATTAAAATATATAAAGCCGTCGCCCATCTTTGGTGGTTAGGCACGCAGAACTGTTTGACCCCATGATGTCTTAACAACATTTTTGAATTCTTTGGCTATGCAACACAAATTTACTATTCACATTTTAAAATCGATAATTAAAAATGTGTGCCACTGGTGGGTCGCGTTCATTGGCTCTCCACAAACCCCACCCCACCGCCGCCTCTCACCTCCCCCACAAACCAAAACTATTCCATTTCATTTATCTCTTTATTTATTATTATTCATTCATTATTTATTATATAATTACCGATATAAGTTTTATTTATTATTATAATTATCGTCACAATGAGAATGTGTTGTTACTTAATTTAAAAGTATTAAATGTTATTGCCATATTTTGCTTTTGGTATTGTGTGTGTGTGTGTGTGTGTGTGTGTGTGTGTGTATGTCATTAATTAATTAGTGTTATTATTATTATTGTTATTAGTTTCAGTGTCATTGTTGTTACTGTTGTTGTTTTCCATCTCAATGCATTATTCATTTGGATTAAGTTTATTTATATTGATAGAGAACTAACATTGACATTGACCCACCAAACAGATAAATACACACACAATATATAATAATTTATGGAAAAGTAATAAAAATTGAGTAATTATATTTTAGAATTCAGTAATTCAGGGATTTTTAAAGCACGGTTCCATCAAAATCAATATGAAACACATGTCCATTGAAAATTTTTATGGAAACAGTATAAAAATGAATTACTTTCACAAAAGACAAACACTTCTTTACACATGGAATCTATAAATTGGCTATGAAAAATGGACCACCCACCCACTTTTACAATCTCGTAGTACTTGCAAATAAAAAAAACACGTAATTTTAATGTGGGGGAAAACGGAACTTACTTTTGCATATCACCCATTAACGTTTAAAGTTCGGTGGGTGTCGCAACTACAAATGAAGGAAACAGGTGGTGGCACACATCTAACCAAACTATCATAAACATGTAATTATAAATTCCATTGACGACAACAGATTGCTCCGTATTTATTTGATGCGGATCAGCGATACGTTTTCTACTAACAAGCGCATTAAAAAATTTATGAGAAAACAAAGATCAGAATGGTACAGATCATCTGGTTACAAACAAACAGTTCACAATATTTGCTATCCACATAAAAAGGAAAAAATTGTGTGTGTGTGTGTGTGATGATAGTTGCAAATAATTTCAATTTATATTTTTGTACAATTGATATTATTAAAAAAAAAAGAAAATATAAATATAATTTTTAAAAAAAAAATATATAAAATTGCACTGATAAACTTTTGGCCTCCGTCGCCATACCGGAGACGACGAGCTACAGTAATTATGCAAAAAAAAAAACAAAAACAAAAATACAAAACAAAAACTTTCATCCCAACAAGCAAACGATTGCGTAAAATTGAAAATTTTTCTAATAATTCAATCACAAAGTCAAAGGTGAAATTTTTGTACCAATATGGAAATAATAATACCGCGGTGATGGTAATTTGTTTAGCGTCTGGCACGCAATCGATTGTGATTGATACACGACTTCCAATTGCTGGCCATTTTTCGGAGAGACGGAGAGACAATATGTGCTCGGATGTTTTGCTTTTAATTTTTGCGTTACTCGTTTGTGCGACACACAACACGTGATTGTGGGGACCCGGCGGTACCCGACCGCGCACCACAAAGTTTTAATGTATTCAATTTTTAATCTCTAAATACAAAACACTACACAACACAGCAACAAAATAATCAGAATTTAAAGTTTACATTGCACAATAACAACACCAACAATAACAACAGCAAAAAAAAAAAATGCTGTCTAATCGCATTATGTGCGAAATATTTTTTGCATATATTCGCATTTTATTACAAATTAATAAAAATTTTTTATAATAATAATAATAATAATAATAATGTGAAGGTTATTTATAATAATACATTGTGTGTGTGTGTGTGTGTGTGTGTGTGTGTGTGCATTGTAATTATAAAAATTGAAATAGAAAATTCTTGACTATTATCGATTTATATTTATTAAAATGTCATTTTCCAGGAGTAGGTCAAACTACAAACTTTATGGTGCATACAAACTTTATGGTTGTTTGACCTACTAGCGCCGAAAGGTAGGATATAATAATTATATAATTTACTAGTCATTCACACACACACACACACGAGTACATAATGATTTATTGATATTAAATCCTTTGGATTAGATTGTTCTGGTTAGCAATTTTTTAATATTGATTATACCACCACCAACTTTCAGGACAATTTATTGAAGTAAAAATATCATCATGTTCTTCTGATTTTATCGATTTATTATAACTGAAATGTATATAAAAACATCTTGAACCTGATCCCATCCCATCAGATTGTTCAGCTTAACTCAAATAAACCCACTCGGCCGCTCCACCCCACCCAAACTTCTCGGAAATTGTTAATGGTCGGGCACTTTTTAACATAACACAATATTTATGAATACAAAGAAAATTATTTTTAACTATAAAATAATAATTCGCTAAAACAAAAGCGGAAAAATTAAAAAAATTATTTTAAAAATATTTCCCTTACCATTACCATTTTTTTTGTTTTTTACACAATATTTATAATTTCCTTTTTCACAACATGTGTGTGTGTGTGTGTGTGTGTGTGTGTGTGTGTGTGTGTGTGTCTATTTTTTATTAATTGTTTAGTTTAAACTTCTTTCACTAATGCTGTACACTAAAAGCTTAAAAACACACCCAAGCGCACACACACGCAAAGCACCACACACAGCACACATAGAGTGAGAGAGATAGAAAGAGAGAGAGACAGAGAAAGAGATAGAGAGACAGAGCAATACCTTAATTTAATTGTCTGCTACTTTTTAATTCCATTGCATGTGTGTTTCTGCGCGTGTGTCAATATTTATGTTTTAAGTTAATGATGGCTTAAGTTATCTATAAATTGAAAGTGATGAACTACTGTTGAACTAAGCTTTGATTTTTTATTATACATATGGAAACACATTGTTATTGGTGTGTGTGTGTGTGTGTGTGTGTGTGTGTGTGTGTGTGTGTGTGTGTGTATGTGTGTAAGTGCTGTTTTAGATTGTGTCGGGTCGTGACGGCGACATTAAAATTTAACACAACAAATTGTGACACATTCAAAAATCTATCCTTTTTTCTTTGTTAATTTAATTTTTCCAATAATTTTCAAATAAATAATTATTATTTTTTTGCTATTGAATTGAATTTTTCACATTTTCCGCGTGCGTTTTATTCATACACAGAATTTCCCGACACCGTCAATCGCACAAACACTTCTTTTTTTTTTTTTATAATTAAAAATTTGAAAAAAAAAATTTATAAAAACAAAAAAAAAAAGATAATAAATAAAAAGAAAGAACAAAAAATAAATCAATCAAATTTTGATAGACAAAAATGAAAAAACAATATTCACGCAATTTTTCAAATACACACGCACACTGACGCCAGCAAGCAATCGCAAGCGCACACACGCACACACACACACACAGAGCCACACGTCTAAAGAGTAAATGTGATTCAGACTGGAAATTTTGGTGACCAACTACAAAAAAAACTAAATAACAATAATTTGGGTATTTTCTTTTTTGTAGATAAATTTTTGTTGTTGTTGTAGTTGTTGTTGTTGTTGTTGTTGTTGTTTAACCTTTTATTTATTTTCTATTCTTATATTCCATGTTATCCATTTAGTGCACCATATCGTGAATATTTTAAGGCACCGTCAACCGACGACAATAAAGTACAAGGTCGGTCATGAGCACACGCACAAACACACACACACCAAAAAACCATAGAAAAAAATAACAATCTCAAGACGAAGAAGAAGAGACACAAAAAATTTAACAAAAAAAACCCACATTTCATTAGATAAAGCATTAGACAAAACAGTGCTGTCATAATTTTTGTGGTATTTAAAATGGGACGGGAGCAATTTGGGCGTCGTATGTCGGACGAAAGTAGTAGTATCGAAATAAAATGACGAAAATAAATGTATCTTTCATTTTTCACTTCCCCTAATATTTATTGAATTCGGTGGACAAAAAAAAACAGTGTTGCAGTGTAGCATTAACAATTTTTTCACCAACACCAATACCAGTGTCCCAATAAAATTCAATTTTGTATTGTTGTTAAAGAAGGGATTTTGTTAAAACGGTTTAACGTTGCAAATGCATAAATACACCGGTGTTATGAACATGTGACGTGACAAAAGTAGTACACCCAACACGGCGACGACGAAAAAACGACAGTACTGAATTTATGGCAGAAAACTAGTTTTACATAATATATTTTAGAAATTAAATCAATCGGATAAACACACACAATGTAACACTTTTGTCATATGCGCACACCAAACAATGTTTTGAAGTTACGACACAACGTAAACATTATGTGTGAATACAGTTACACACATAAAATTATTCGCTAGTGTATGGTATGGACTTTACGCCGACAAAAAAAAAAAAAACAACAACGCATCTGTTGCTATTTCCATTTGAAACAAAATACAAAAAGGTATATTAGGGGGTGTCTTTTTAAGTGTGATAAAATCCATAATTTTTTTTTTTTGGTTTCTGGTATAAAAAAAAAAACACTAGGCGTTTATTGTTGGCCAATATTAATTGATTTATATTTTTTCTCAGTGTGATTAGTGTTGGCCGCATACTTATTGTACAGCTAAAATAATAACGATTACACATTAAAACAACATTATGTTTTAATAGCAAAATTTTAATCAATTCAATCACTCTTAAACAGACACCCACAATTTGTGTTTTTTTTTTTATGTCCACCTTTGAATGTTTGCCGGGTGTTGCCAACTCTTCACTTTTATTTCTATGGTGTGTTTTTTTTTTTTAAAAAAGATATTTGCTAAACAGTATCAATTAATAATTAATTTGCAGAGCATTGTCAACCTCTTATTTATTCGATTCGTTTTTCCTGTACCACCAAAATTCTTATCGGCGCGGTATCTGTAGGTATGTCGAACGGTGTGTGTGTGTGTGTGAATTCTAATGTATAGACAAATAAAAACCCACTGCCTGCTCAATTATAACCACAAAAAAACTCGTTGACTTGACTTGGGATAACCAACATATATCGTCCAACAGAATTTTGTGGCAACACTTTGAACACCGCTATATCTTACAACATAACAACAAAAAATAAAATTCAATTCAATTTATTATTTAATTAAAGCAGTCGAGTGTATCGATATTTTTAATGGTGCAGCAGCGTAACCGTGTGTGTGTGTTTATGTGTTTGTGTGTGTGTTTATGTGTTTGTGTGTGTGGATTGATATTTTATACAAAAGTGCAATTTTGTGATTGCAAAAATTTTTTTTTATAGTGTGCAAATATTTTTGAATTTAATTAATTAATTTATAAATTTAGAAAATGTGTCGATATTTTCATACAATTTTTTTAAGTTGTCAAATTATTGTTATTTTAATATTATTTCTTATATTATTTTATCGAATCCGATATTCATTGGAAGATAATAATAAAAAATTTCCGATATATTAGTTGGGTGTGTGGGGGTGGGCGGGAGGGGTCTGGCGGCTGAGCGAAGAAAGGGTGGAAAACAAAATTTTTTTTAAAAAAACGTTAAAATTATTGTGATAAAAATTGAAAATTCAATTAAAAATATATATGCGGAAATTATTTTCAAAACAACTACAACGACAACAACAACCAAAACAACAACAACTACAAAAAAATGGTATTTATTTTTTTTTATGTTATTTTAATATTGGTTTTTAAAAGATTTTGTGGCATAGTGTGTGTGTGTGTGTGGGTGTTTTTAATATTTATTTAACACTAATCAATTAAAATAATAATCAAGTCATTATGAATTTGGAAATTTTCATATTCAAAGTGGAGTGTTCAGTTGGTGTTGGCACAACTCGTTACTTTAATTAATATCCCGACACACCCCAACTTCAAACATCTTTCGCCAATTCTTTGTTTTATTCCCTCAACACTCTCACATCATCACTCGCCTCTACCCCGCCATCCCTTCTCAAAAATTAATTTATAAAATTTTCCAAAAAAATTCTAATTTATTTGTGAACAAAAATTGGATCTCAAATAAAACTGAAAATCAAGTGATACCATTTTAATTCCGTTCACTGTATTTTCCATTTAGTTTCGTATTAGTTTTCTTTTTTCTCCATTTGTTTGTGTGTGTGTAAATGTGTAGGCAGCGCTGTCGTATTATTATTATTATTTGGTGATTAATATTTATACAATCGCCTCTCGAATCGCCCAATCTCCGGAATTGTTTAATCTTTAGTATTTTGTGCGGCACAATGGCAATTGCAATCGATGCGAAAATTGATTACAATTTTTCACTAATTATTACCATTTGCATTTGCAATTGAAACAGTAACAGTACGCGGCACTAAATTATCGTAACACTTTACACAAATACTGTACTACTTTTTTCGTTAAAATTATTAAAATGACAGCGCTGCGAACTTCACTCACACAAAATGTGTATATTTTAAAAAAAAACAACAAAAAGGTAAACAACAAGCAGATGTCAAATTTTGGATTTTGATAATGAGACTATTTGGTATAAAAACATTAAAGATTATTATAAGCAGCTGGTGTTAATAAAATTTGTTAAATATATTAATAAAATATTTTTCGTGGAGAAATTAATTTTTTGTTGTTGTTGTTGTTGTTGTTATTATTATTGTTAATTTTATTAAATAAAATTTATTGTTTTTCTTGGTGTTGTGTCTATGGTAAAATGTGGAATTGTGTCATACATTTTTTTATAGTTAATGTACCATTCTTCATCTGCTTCCACTGCAAATCAGACAATAGTATTATAATAATACCGAATAAAATTAGATAGTAACAAATTTTACAATAATTTTACAACAAAAACAATAAACAACATCAAAAAATAATAAAAAAGACACAGAAAAATGGATCATATTTTTAATAAAAATAAAGTAATTAAAATTTTTTCCTTTTTTCTTTGCCCCTTTTGCCCATAGAAATTAATCGATTAATAAATTTATTTCACATCAATAAAGATTAAAAATTATAAAACTAAAACAACAACTGCAGCATCTGCAACTGCAACAACAGCAGCAGCAACAACAGCAACAACAAGTGCTACAGAAATTACACAAAATGCAGACGAAAAGCTTAGGTTAAATAATGAAAATATTGCCGCCGCCGAACAAATTGATTTCGATGATGACGATTTCGACGATGACGAAGACGAAGAGTTAGACGAAGAAGAAGAATTGGATGAAGAAGAAGACGACGAAGACGACGACGAAGAAGAATTAGAAGAAGAAGAAGAAGAAGAAGAAGAAAACATAGAAAATGATGTTAAAAATTTAGGATCAGCACCATTGCGGGCAAAACGACCAACAACTTTAGGTAATTATTTATACGAAAAATAGGTTCTAATCATTATTTTACTTCCACTTTGCGTCTTTTTGATTTGTTTGCGTCGTAAAAATGGGATTAAAAAGTTATGTAACAAAAAATATAAAAATAGATAATCAAAATTATACTCATAAAAACTTTGTTAGCTACCACAATCACCAATACCATCGGTACTGCCAATGCCACCACCACCACCACCACCACCACGTCAACAACATTGTTTCCATATAATTTGGAGGGAACCGTTAGCGTTGATGGAAATCTAACAAATTATGTAACAGAAGATTTTGAAACAAAATTAAAATGGTCTAGTCCTGGAACAATAAATAATCAAGGTAATGATGTGTGTGTGTGTGTGTGTGTGTGAATGGAAATGGATGAGTTTTAGAAGTTTTTATAGTTTTGGTAGTGTTTTTTTTTTTGTTGTAATTATTAACAAAATTTCTGTTGCATAATTAACTAGTTTTTTTTATTGACACACCAGCATTCGCACACCACCGTTCCGCCAACACCCGCTCCAAGACACGTCCCTTATTACATACAGCTAATTTAAACTAATACTAATTGTAGCCACAAAATACGCTTTCTGGATAACGTTCAGGCAACAGTAAAATTTGGCTATTTCTCCTGCGGTTTTGATGAAATCTTGTAATCACATACACATTAAGATTATAAGATTAGTGTTTTCTAAAGAATTTTCTGGAAAATCGTAACTCAAAGGACGTTCTTCTAACCAGCTGATGACTATTTTTATTTCGATTCAAATGAAATTCAATACAGTAATCTGGGTAATTTCCTAATCAGACTTGAGAATTCCTCTCTCTCTCTCTCTCATCATTATCACCTAAGCACTTGGTTATTTCACTTAATCTACTCGATTATTTATCCATCAGTAATTTAATTAATATTTATTTAAGATGACATAACGCCAATTCAACAAGGTGAACAACAACAACAACAACAACAAGCGTTCTATAAACAACAACAACAACAACAACAATATTTATTACAATTATCACCAATTGATCCGAATGTATTGAATGATGCCGAAATTGAAGCACAATATTTAGCCGCATCGGTTGATAATTTAACGGAAAATTTATGCAATTTATTACATTCGGTAAACGAAAGAAAGAAAAAAAAAACAATTTTATAACCTCAAAAATATACGCAATAGTTAAAAATTATATTCTACTTTTTTCCCATAGATTTCATCCATAACAGCCGATAACGTTGAACTATATAAAAATGCTGTTAATAAATTAACGGATTGTATGGATACAAATATAAAAAGTATGTACACAATTATGGCAAAAACAGAAGAAATATCAAATTTAATGAAACCAACCGAAGCGTTGGCGCAACGAATGTAAGGAAATAATGAAAGAAGAATAAAAAAAAAAAATGTGATGGGCTGTTCAAAGGATTTTGTTGCATCACTGATTTGTGAATTTGTATAGAATATTTTTTCGCTTCGTTTCTAATATAAAAATTAATTAATTTGAACAGCTCATGCGTATTTTGTAAATAAATAATTAACAAATTTTTATAAAATATTAATTCAATTAAATCTCTATTCCCATTTAGACGTGAAATTAAACGTTTGGTGGACGTCCTGGAAAGTAATCTTTGAAAAATAAATTATAAATATCGTTATATTTTTTTTGTTTCTTTACCAAAACGCTTTTGAATTGATAGCTGCTGAATGCTTATTGGCGCATTTATTTAGCCTTATTTTTACGCAATGTATGTGTGAGGTGGGTGTGTGTGTGTTTGTGCGTGAGTGGTTGAGTGTGTGTGTGGGTGTGTAAAGTGCCTAAAAAAAAAAATAAATTGACAACAAATCAAAATAATTAAAAGACAAAAAATTAAATGTGACGTAATTCTTTAAAATAAAAAATGTGTTTTTTTGACCATCTAAAATAAAAATATATGAAAAAAAAATATTGATAATAAAATTTGTTTGTTTATTGATTTTTATTATTTTGCTATCCCCCGTTATTTGCGATGCTTCGTCCTCACGCCCAAAACATGAAAACGTATACAGAAACATGCACTCACATTGTACTTTTGGGTTTTTAATTATTTAGTAATATTCTGATGGGATGATGCCGTACGCCAAATGCTAATGCAATCGATTGAAAAATATGCAATGCAATTACACATGTGTCTAGCGAGTCATACGTTTACCATCAACTGATCCGTGTACAAGTGCATTACAACATCAACATCGTTTACTGGTCTCTCTTAACTAATCGGCAGAATACAAAAAAAAAAAATTGAACCCCAAAAATAAATTTAGTAGCTGTCCAAAAAAATTGTAACCTCAGTTTCCCCTATAGATAATAATTCTGTGTGCGTGTTTTTCTTTTCACACATAAAAAAATCTTGTTTTCTAGTTTCTTTTCTTTTGATTTATTTATTGTGGAGATTTTCCTATTTTAATTTTTTTTTTAGGGATGATGATGATGGCGACTCATGCGCATACGCACAAATACGTTCTTTGTTTGCAAATTTTCTTTACCATTTACTTTTGTGTGTTCGCAAAAAAATTGAAATAACGAAAAAATACAGTGTGTCAATGCATTTTTAAGACGGTAGCGTTAGGAAGTTGATGTACAGCATCTTTAGTAAAGTAGGGGTTTTTAGATCGAACAAATTTTTGTGTTGTTATCCATGTGAACGGGGCCTGTTTTCGGGAGGCACTCACCACTAAACACATAAAAACATTTTCAAATAAAATAGACTAGTTAAGAACACCACACATTGGAACCGATTTAGAAATCTATAGTTCTCTTTTTTTTTCCAACTTCGGGGATAAACAAAATCTTAAAATTTAACCTATCAAAAAATCATATAAATTTTGATGAACGTTTTATCGACCATACACACGCACCGTACACATACAACACATTCGCATGGTATACTCTTCGAAGTCAGTACTGCAGTCGGTACTTTCGAAAAATTATTAAATTACTAATTTCTATAGAAAATTTTTATGTCAGTCTTAAAAATTGTTTGACACACTGTGTGTGTGTATATATTAAAATATATATTTAAAATGGAAAATGATGAGGACAATGTTTTGTGGTGAGGTATTTTGGTGGATTTATAATTTATATATATGCGCATTGGTTGTATACCAACAACAAATGTGATGCTGCTTCTCTTTCAAATTCATATTCAAATATTTATCTATTGCTTCACATCCATCATCCGCTAGTCGAGATAATATAGAATAATATAAAATAGGCTATTTTCGAAGCGCTAGACACTCGCAACAAACAACGCATTTGCAAAAAAATTATTGTTATCGATTTTTTTTTTGTATTCCGCCGACCACAATCGAATTTGCACCGTAAGGAAAATATATTCATTTTTCATTTTCTTTCATTTGCAACAGTGTACAGTGTAATAAAATTTTCCATTTTCATTTTTTTTTTCATTAGTCATTTTCTTTTAGCAAATAAGTTTTTTATTTTTTTATTTCATTAGTCCTAAAAATTTTCGCATTAAAATTAATTTAATGCGAATAAATTTTATAAAACCAGTGCCACAGGGAAATTAAAATTATAAATCTTAAGGATAAAAAGTAAAAGAAGGTAATTTTTTCAATTGTAATAATATTTTATATTAGTAAATTAGCCCCCACCTCCTCGCCCCCCCCCCCCCCGCCCCATCTCTCAAATATAAATTTATTGCTGAAAAATTAATGGTTAATACTTTTTTTCTGTTCTGTTGTGCCATAAAATTATGAGCAAAAAATTAATAAAAAAATTATTGCGAAAGTAATTAAAATTTTGGGCTAGTGAAAAAAAAAAAAGATGGCTGCCATATTAAATTATTTTATCCAGTACAATATTATAAAGGTTATCGTTTAGTTGTTGGATGTGTGCGGCTGTGTGTGTGTCTGTGTGTGTGTGATTTATTTCTTTTCTATTTGATGTATTGCAGAGATTTATGACGCAGTCGCTGTAGCCAAACCGCATATAGCTGCTGACCCCATCAATTCCACAGTACAGTATCATTTATAACATTTTCTTATAAATAACACAAACCATAATTTTTCCCATGTACAAAATCAGTTTATATACAAAAATACATACAGTTGTTAGGGTGCATTTATGCGGCACTTGTGTGTGTATTTTATTTTTTCATACAACTTCCTCAATTTTCCGAGAATATCGTAATCAATTCAGTTTCACGTAAAATAATTTTTGGTTACATCTAGTTAGATTTTCATAAAATTTGGTATGCACATTTTCAACTATACGATTACAATTTATTTATTTATTTCCTTTCACAGATCTTAAATCGCAGATCGATAGATAAAAAAAAAAAAAAAAAAAAAAAAAAATAGAAAACCTTGTAAATAAAGTCAAAAAATATAATGGACAAAATACCAGACCTACTATTGTTTAGCGACGATCAAGATGATTCAGATTTTACACCCGATTATTCACCATTGTGTACAAATAAACCACGTACACCACCAAATACACCACCAAGTACACCAACATTTTCGCCAGCCAGTACAACATCTGAATCGCCATCACAAAACAGTCGTCTATCCGCATCCCTATCCTCATCATCATTGTCCGCATCGGCATCATCGTTGCCCTTATCATTATCTTCGATTACATCAATGGCATCGTTATCGACAACGGCCACAACATCGTCCACATCATCCATCCAATCGATAGGTTCTGATTCTGAAATCGATTCAGACATTGAAACCGATGAAAATTTTGCGTCACCCATAACATCACCAATACCATTGGCCGACGACATTGAAGCCTGGTCACAGTTACCACTAAATTATTCTGCGTCAATGAATTCCGATGAGTTGACAACATCAACTTCATCGATTCATTCGCCACCATATCAGGCGTTATCGTCGCCCATCAATTCACCACCATATTATAATGATGATGTGGATTTATTGTCATCATTATCATCACCACCACCACCATCATCATCATCACCACCACCACCATCACCGCCACCACCACCACCGCCACCACCACCACCTCCACCACCACCACCTCCACCACCACCACCTCCACCTCCACCACCACCACCACCACCACCACAACCACAACCAACACAGGTCACATATTATTTTACAATTTCACCAACAATACCACCATTACCACGCACCAATCAATTATTGTTGTCGAGATCATGGTCATGGTCATCGCCGTCACCATTGTCATTGGCCGCATTACCATTCGCTTCAATATCATCAACGGCCGCCGAAACATTTCCACGCTGTTCGTTACGCACCGGATATCGTTTTACCGGATTTTCCTACTATTTTCTATTGAAGCGTAGAGCATTTACCAAATATTTTTCATTGTTATCAATGGTAATTTAAAAAATTAAATTAATTTAAATGCAGCCCAATCCTTGACCAATCCGAACCACTTATTGTGGATGTTGTTGTGATCAAGGTTTCGGCTGTAATTGTTTTTTTTTTTTTTTTGTTATAATATTTGTTTGTTTATTTGCTTTCATTTGTTAATTTAATTTTATTGTCGTTTTCTACGGTGCGGCCAAAAACAAAACAAAAAAGTTTCAAATAATTGGTGAAGCTGAAAAATGTTATAACAAATTTTCACAGCAACGTCGTCAAAAATATGAATATAAAGCGATTAAAATTGGATTTAGGTATGTGTTTTTTTTAAGAATTTCATTGACATTCATTGGGTGGGTAGTGGCATCAGTGCTCAGATCCCCATTCCCTCCGCCCCCTCTGACTAGTCTCACTGGTACTTTTTTCCTCACATCGAGACTACCGGAGATTGGTTAGCGGCGGCTGTAGCACTGGTGTCTCTATCCTATTTATATAAAAACAAGCACATCAAAATACTACACCACCACACACACACACCACCACCACAAACACTCACATAACCAAACATAACCTCAAAAACATAACATATTATATATAACTGTGTGTAATTGTATATAATATATTGATATATGTATAAATAAATGTATAGAAATCTACAACTAACCGAATATATGATGGAATTGATAAGTGACTTCTACCGTAACGAATTTGAAGGTTTAAATAATAAATATTATATTTTTGTTGTTGTTGTAACGTAATAATATATATTTCGTGTGTACAGTAAAAAATAAAAAAAAAAAAAAAAAAGGCAGAGCGAGAGAGAGAGAGAGAGAGTGAGAGAGACAGAACGTATATTTAAAATGCCATTTTTTTTAGTGTATTCACAAATATATATTATTATTATTTTGTTGTGTATTTTGTGTATAATATATATTGATGTTATTCAGTGCAGTGTTGCGCCGTCGCGTAAACTATGCATGCGTAGACATGTTCTACGCAATTGTGTACAGACAAAGTTTTTTTTTTTTGTTGTAGCGTTGCCGCATACGCTATAATTTAATTTTCATTTATCATGCGCAAAAAACCGTTTGCTTTTAAGTTCAAAATTGAATTTAACAATTTTTTTCGATACTGCTAAACTTCTAATTTCCGCGGTACTCATAATTGTTTACGCAGATTCGGTGTTTTGGTTATCGTCTACCGTTTGCATTAATACGTTTGCATTAATTATATGTAAAAATACTTAAGATTACTTTACTTTAATTTATATTCAAACATCAAACGGTTTGCTTTTATTTTATGCATAGATGCCGTCGCAAACACTGCGTTATATTCAATCTATTTTCTTCTTATATGTAAATGTTTTGTATATTTTAAATTTAAAATTATTTAACATAACCTAATTTATTTTTTTCTATTATTATTTATGAATTGTTTTTGACGTAAAAATGTAAAAATAATATTTTTTTGAATTTAATTTTGGCTTTTTTATTTTAATCTATTGATTTGCCATTAAATAAATGTTTATTTTTTTTTTTTTTAAACACACCTTATATTTAACATATTCTCACACAAACACAATCTCTCTCTCTCTCTCCCGCTCTCTCTCATTCGCTGTGTGTTGCTCCGCTGTATAAATAGAATACAATGACCGATGGAATAATGCAACGAAATTAAGTTGGATCAGAAATAAAAAGGTAAATTGTTTTGAATTGAATTTGATTTTATAAAAATTGAAAAATATAAAACGTAGAACAGTTGTGTCCGAACGATATACAGAATATTGAAAAAATATAAATAAATTAATTGTCATTTTCGATTATTTTTCGGACACTATTCACAGTACACCAATTTGTGGCTTAATAGAATTTTTAAATTTGAATAACATAAAAATCGGTCGGTCGTTATGTAACGTATAGTTTACTATACGGGACACCCTGTACAGTACAGTAGATTTAATATAATGTGACACATACGCTCAGCCCCAGCGTTGAATATCAAATTATTATAGATTTTAAATTAAAACTAATGATCGAATAAGATTGTAAAACAAATAAATTTCAGTTCAAATAATCAGATTGAATTTTCGGGTTAATACCATATTTTAATCAAATTTAAAATTTCTGTGACGCTAAACAAAAATTTGGTTGTGATGTCATAAAATTAAAAAAAAAAATTTTAATTATGTATGTAGCTCGGCGTTGTCTTTCAAGCCAGCCTCATTGATAACGTACACGACTATACATTTGGACAACACATTCATATACCGCACATGTAAGCAATATGAAAATTATTCTATTATGTTTTAGGTTATGTTTGAAAATAAATTAATTAATTTATTAATTTTTTTCGCGATTTTATAAACCAGTTGTTTATTTCGCTATTATTTAACAAATAGTTTAATTGTAAATCGTAAAAAAGCTGTACACGATTTTAATTCATTGTCACATGAGGCAATTATGACACTGAACATTGAAATGGAAACACAACAAAAAAATTATATTCAAAAATTTGAACATTTTTTACATCAAAATAATGTAAGTAAGAAAACAAAATTTGTTTTTTTGGTATAGGATAGACCGAGACGACAACCGCATCGGCGGCCTCGCTCGACTGCGTTTGATTTTAAATTAAAAATTTGAAAATAATAAAAAAAGTTATATAATCAATTAATTTTGTAAAAAATTTACATAGTAAATCAGCCGACGGTCTACCCTATACACCAACCCACAGTGTTGTCACCATTAACTTTTTTAACAATAACACCAAAAAATTGATAAAATTGTTTCTTTTTAAATATTTTTTAGTCAAAATTTTATAAATTAAGTAATGCTCAACATTTAATTGGACCGATTGCATGGGATTGTATGTAAACGATTATTTTTTTCTAAATATAATAATTAAAGCCTTACACTTTTTTTGTTAACAATATATTTGAATAATAATTAATAAAATTTTTGTACATACCCTTTTTTTTTTTTTTGCTTTGTGTAAAACATTTTTAGCACCATCTTCTTCGGCTTCGGCTTCGGCTTCATTATCCACATGTGTAGTAAATAATGTACAAAGAAAGCCACCGGCACCATATTTTTATCGTAAAAATGCATTCGATAATTATTATAAGCGTGTACTTAAAAGTATAATAGAAGGTGAGGTTATCGTTGAAGAACATGTTGATGAAGTCGATTTAATGGAAGAAACAAATGTTGGTGGTGTTGGTGGTGGTGGTGGTGGTAGTGGTGGTGGTGCTGATGCGGGTTATGCTGTTTGTTGTAGTAGTATAAGTTGTTGTGGTGGCGGTGGCAGTAACGGTGGTGGTGATAGTGGTGGCAGCCGACGTGTTTATTATGTCGAAGGTCGTAACCGTTATGTTAATGAATCTAAGGTTAATGTTGATGATGACGTTGACGTTGACGTTGACGTTGATGTTGATGTTGACGTTGACGTTGACGTTGATGTTGACGTTGATGTTGACGTTGACGTTGCGGTTGCCGTTGATGTTGATGATGACGTTGATATTGATGCTGACGTTGTCATCAATGACTATGATATTAAAGGTATCACTGAGTATGACATTGAAGATGTTAATAATTTGAATAATTAGAGTATGGGATGCTAAAAAATAAATAAATAAATAAAAAAAAAACGAAATCATCAGTTAGTTTTTAAGTGTAACAGTGTTAAGTGGTAATTAAATTATTAGCTTATAAGAGAATATTTGTATTGTGAAGAAAAAAAATATATATATATATAGTTCCAGTTCTATTGCATCCGTATATTGTGATGGATAGAGTGATTATCGTTCCTCTAAAGTTATGATATGCCACAGCACGTTGGGCTAGTCGTTGCTTTTGGATGTTAAACACAATTAGAATACAACCATTATTATAATAATAAATATCAATTTTATGTACCTCTTAACAAATCCATAATTATTGTATTATACATTTTAGTACATAAAGAAATGAAGTAAGCCAATTCGGAATTTTTTGAACGCATTGAAAATAGAAATAGAAAAATAATGAAAATTTATTTGGCCGGCTGCGCCATGTTTGACAAAAATAATAAATATAAATTAAATTAAAAAAGCACAAATTTCATTATGAATGAAATGTTTTTTTTCTTATATTTTATATTAAAAAAAAAATAAAAAAAAAAAAAGAAAAGAGTATGCGCAGTATTGTCGATGACGATGGCGGTTGGTTTTATAATAATTAATAAAAATTTATTTATGTATGTGTGGAAAAATATTTAGAAAAAAAACTCCTTCCTAAAAACAAATACAAATATTTGTTATTATTTTGAAAATACAAATAAGTAATTGAATATATATACATTTATTTTGTGAGTTTACACACACACACACACACACACACACACACCTACACATACAAACATATTACATATAAATACAAACAAACATATTTACTAACAAATTTTATAATTAATATTAGATTAAGTGAAATAAAAATTTAAATTAATTAATAATTAGCTACCAAATACACACAAACAAATATACATCACTACCACACCATCCACCCACCCACCCACCCATCCATTTCTTTATAAACAAATTATTAGCAACTTATTACAGGGTGTAATGTGACAACAAAAGGTCTATATTTATATTATACAATTTTTATATTTTTATTGTAATACAGCTTTGTGTTTCATGGCATTTTGTTTCATAATGTGTCCGCGCCCCGCATTAATTAAGAAATTTACCTGTACCTATACGCTCACCAATACATTCCCACACACTCCCACACACACACACACACACACACACACATAAATGTCCATACGATAATCTTTAAAATATTTTGAAATTAATATTTATGTTAGAATTGTGAAATAATAATAATAATAATAATAATCAATTTGATGTTTTATGAATTATTCTATAATAAATATGCCAATATACAAAACGATGATGATGATGATGATGATGACATCATTGTTACACACATACACACACAGCTACACACTAATTTCATATGAAATACACTATAATTATTAATACAAAAAATTGATTGATGTGAATTTGAAATAATAAATAAATTTAAACTTAATCAAAGCAAAAAAAATAAAAAAATTGTATAGTATTTTCTTATACATCCTG
This sequence comes from Bibio marci, assembly GCA_910594885.2. Taxonomy (NCBI): domain Eukaryota; kingdom Metazoa; phylum Arthropoda; class Insecta; order Diptera; family Bibionidae; genus Bibio; species Bibio marci. Next base: position 19,913,853 of record OU343119.1, on the reverse strand, counting down.
TATACACTATTAAAAATTATTGATACATTTTTTTCCAACACATATTGAAAGTATTGCCGCCCATTTTTAAATGGCATCATCAACTGCGTACAATATAGACATGCTCGATATATGAAAAAAGTACAGAATAAAAACGGAGGCGATAAATATATAATGTTACACTGTAAAAAAAGGGAGAAATTATGAAAGTGTTAAAAATCGCTAGTGTTTTATGTATCTACCGCATACGGATAAGTATTCTAATATAATTTCGATATTATTTGAGTATTCAATTCACAATAATAAATTTCTATGCCGACGATTAGTTCCAATGCGATGACGAGACGTCGCTGTATAAATTTATAGTAAATCTGAAAATCATACACCAAAAACGGAAAATTATGTTGAAATTGTAAAGACAAATAAAATAGACTATGTATTTTCTTTTGGCTGGCAACAATACAATGAAAAAAAAAAAAACCTATTTGATTTGACATGAACCATAAAAATTGCATATCAATCGAATGTGTATACCAATATTTTGCTTGACCGGTTAAAACATCATCTATTAGACGATAGCAAAACGAGCGCCAAATGGATTGAGTCATCGATTTTCTTTATCCACCATTATTATTATTATTATTATTATTATCATTGGAAAAAAAACGCCGCATAAACGTAGCACAATGTCACAAGAATAAAGAATAATAACCTCAAATGATTCATTGCTAAACTAAACTTTTGCAATAAATATGTTTGGGGTGGATGGGTGGTGTGTGGTTGAAATATTTAATATTTTATTTTCCTTTCCTTTGTCCAAACAAAAACAAAAAAAACAACATTGTGCTACACACAAACTTTATGGATACATAACTTCCAAATATAATACTATTGTTCACTTGCACACACACGTACCACCGGCCGTAAATCGGGATTCTGGACTAATTTAATTTTACGTATTTATAATTAGATGTAGATTGTAATAAATTAGTATAAAAATAGGTTTTGAATTATAGTAGTTGTTCCATGGCAATGGTATCACCATCAACTGGGGGCGTCGTCTTCTTATGTTCCCAAAATTATTGGTTAATTCGTATGGTGTTTCACAATTACAACTGGTTTCACAACTGGCACTCGCACACCATTTTCATTGTCTGCAACAAATATTATTAAGTTCCGACGCCGTCTGGACAGATGCTGCCCAATTTTTAATATTCTGCGACACCAAAAACCATTTATCCGATTTTTTTTTGGGTCTACTTCGAAATTACGAATAAGTTACAATTTACGAAACAACACAATTAGGCAACAACGGCCATCAAATTTTTGCTATTTGGTATCTCTAAAACTTTAACCTACTGTACTGGTCACACCAAACCATTCGCACCCATAAATGTTTGTTGGGTGTCTTCGTCGGTGCGCAAAATCATAAAATGTGTTTTATTTTTAAGTAAATTGAGAAAATAATTTTCCCGACGAAAGAAAAATCTTTTTTGTTTTGTTGTGAGTTAAGTGAAGTGCGTGCGAGCGTGCGTGCGTACACAATAGAGTGATGGTACGCGTCGCCGTCGTGATTGTAACTATATGACTGTGCGTATATATTTATAAAGTTCGTGTGTGAGCACGCGCGCAATACTACAATTTTTTTTTTTGCGATACGATAATTTTCCATTTTCTTTATTATTTTATTTCTTCTGTTTTTCTTTTCATTTTTTATATTTAGAAAATATTGTTTCGGTACGTTTTCAATAGAATTTTCTTTGCCTGATACGTCTGTGTGTGTGTGTGTGTGTGTTTGCGCGTGCGTTTTGAATATTTTCTTTACACTTATCCGACACCCAGCATCGGATCCCGGTCCGACGAGCTGCGACGACGCAATTATTTATTAGTTTTTTTTTTTTTCAGACATACTTTGACGTGACATCAATTTTTTTATTAGTAATTTTTTTTTTTTTGCTTCGGTTCATTTTAATTAAAATGATGCAATTTTTAGTGCAATTTTTAAGAGAAAAATGATTATAGAAATTTGTTGTGAAATTGTTAAAATTTTAAATTAAAAAAAAAAATTAAGAAAGAAATTCATGCGCAAGAAAAAAAGTGTAAAATTTATGTAAAGTCGATTTTTTTTTTTATTTTTTTAGTTTTTCTACTTTGAAAATAGTTTTGTCTAAATTTTTTAATTTGTTCAAACAAATATTTGGCACAAACGAAAAAAAATAATGATTCATTATTAGTTTGTGTTTTTTGGGATTTTATGGGAAAACACACACACACACCCCAAAAAACGAAAACAAAACATCAAAAATTGGCTAAATAAATAGGAAGTGAACGAAAATTAAGTGATCTAATTTAAATTTTCATTTTTTTTTCCTATTGTACGTATGTGCGTGTGTGCGTGTGTGTGTGTGTGAATATATTAATTAATTTTAATTCAATTGAATTTCTTAGTTTTCATCATTTTAGTAAATTTACAAAATTACAAATTTCTATTTGGCGTACGCAAAAATTTGTTTGTGCGGAAAAATAATAACAAACATATTTTTTTTTTTGGTTTTTGAGTCAAGAGAGATAAAAAAAAAACAAAAAAAATGATGCGGCTGTTAATGAAAATATTTGGAATATACCGGAGATGATTTTCTCTTTTCATTTTTAAATTTTAAAAAATTATTTTCATTTTCATCATTCTTTTCAAACCACAACAAAATAAGAAATTAAATGGTGAGTAAAATTTTTTAATACCTTCGTTTTTTGTATTTTTTTTTATAATTAAAATAATAACAACAACAACAACAACAATAACACCAACGACAACAACAACAACAACGACAACAACAACAACAACGAGAAAACAGATTTTCCTGAATTTTTCTTCTGCGTTACAGACGTGGAAATTTAATATTTATTTTTTAAATTTTAATTTGGGCTCTATTAGGGCACAAAATTTTGGTAAAATGTGACCCGTAATGGCACATACACACACTCACAGATTGGGCGTCCACCAAATTTCCAATAAACCAGTCTGTTGTTGGTGGTCTTGGGCCCCACTCTTGTGGATAACATAAGTTAAAATCGCATTCTATCAATGGGAACCACAAAATTTGAATTAATTAATTTGTGACAGTTTACGGGTACAGAGTTATCGTCACAGGTTCTGGTACTATTATTATTATTATTGTAATGAGGAATGGATACAAAACACGCGGTATTTTATTGTGCATGTTTTAAAATACTACTTGAAATAAAAAATTAAAAAAAAAAATAGATTCGGCACATGTTTTTTTTGAAGAATTATTATTAAATATTTATTATTACCAACTATTTTAGTTTAGTATAATGTCTGTCCCATACAAAACCCGGAATGGTTGGCCGCACAATTAAAATTTTCGACATCGGACAAAAATTATAAGTCAGATCTTCACTTTCATTTAAAATTGATGTGGCACCAACTGTTGTGGAATTCATCATTTCACCATAATCACTCATTTTTTTTCTCCAGTAAATTTACGTCAGGATGGTAATGGAAATGAATGTTCATCGACACTTACAACTCAACCGAAAAAACTAGACACACACACACACAGTTATCAACATCACCTACTTGAATGGTAATGCCATTAATTGTTTTTTTTTTTTGACGGAGTACGCTGTCATCGAATAACGAAATCACATAAAAACTAAAATTAAAATGTGTTCTATTTATAATTATTTTTGCATAAACCCATCCCATTAATTATGGGACATAGTGTATATATATTATATTTATTTTTATATATATTTATAATTGGGTGTGTGTTTTTCATGTACAGAAAAAATATATAAATATACAATATATTGCATTGACATCAAATTGTAAATAAGAAGGTTGTTCAAAAAGTTTTTAGTGAGTGGGTTCACTATTGTGGCGACGCCATGTTCTAAATGTTTTAAAATGAATGCATGCAATTTTTTTTCTTTATAATGGCAATTTGCAGAAGTTAAAATTTCCATTCACTTGAGATGCGGTTCGTTCAACAATGGGACCTGTTTTTTTTTTTTTTTGTATCATCATTGGGAGTTGTAACACTTTGTGCGCGGAAAATCATCATTATCATAGAATTCAAAGAGAAGATTATATTCGCCTGGCCGCCCATCGCCCTTCCCCCCATCTAACAATCCCCAACAAATGATTATTAATTATTGTAAAATGTGTTACGAACTATTTGAACACACCGCCGCCGCTCCGACGTTCCACACGTGTACATTTTCTGCATATGTACACAACCTACAAAACAATAACAAAATTCGTACATATAGGGTTCATGCTGATGGTGATGATGACGATGCGTCGTCGTCGTGTGTGCGTATTATTTCGACTGGCTGACTGTAATAGTTTTTCTTATTATTCTTATTATTATTATTATTATTATTATTATTGTGTGCGATCTATTTTTAAATCCTCATTTTCTCGATAACATTTTCATCATCATTAATTTTTTTATATTTTCTGTTTTTTCTATTCTGTACCAAATAATAAAAAATCAATTTAAAATGGGATTTTTGGTTTTTTTTTTGTTGTTTTTTCTTTTGTCTACGCAATTCAATTCAACTTTTCAAAATGAGAAAAAATTATGTGGTTTTGGTTTTCATTTTCATTATTTCTGGTTTTTCCATTTTTGTGCGGCTGCTTTTGCATAGTAATAGTGTTAACACTTACTATTTTTTCTGCCGTCGACGTCATCACTGCCATGGCAAAAACAGAAAAATTTTTCCCCAAAATTCATTCGTTGTGTCGTTGTGTTTGCCTGCGAACCGCATATTTTTACTCGTACGTATATTTGTGGTGTGATGGCTGTAATGCGTTATAGCACATTTCAATATATTATATTTAGGTTTTTTTGTGTTCAAAAAATTTCGATACATTGTGTGGAGTGGTGTGTGTGTGTGTCTGTGTTTGATCGCGATCTACGGATTTAAAATTTTTTTTTTTTTGTAAATATAAACACAAATAAATAATGATCGTATTCAAAATGTTGTGTGTGTTTAAAAAAAAAAACAAAATCTGGGTATATTGGGCAATGAAAAATGCTATTATTTGTATTACGATGACTATGCGCTTACGTACGTAGTACGCAATGGTGATCGTTCGATACAATATTATGAAAATGATTAATTAATATAAATATTATGCAATCATCATGAATGAATGCCAAAGTATTGATGGCCGAAGAAAAAGGAGGAGGCTTGTACACATGTACGAGATGTCACAGACGTGATCTTTAATGTAATGTTTCAATGGGTTTTTTCTTATATACGATTAGAACAAAGCCCAATCATAAATCGCATTAAATGGGTGCATAACAACAAGAGAGAGACAGAGATTGAGAAATTGGAAACTGTATTTCTTCATCAATGCGTTATATGTTAAATTCAATTTCACACAAGTGATTATATTTAAACATTCCGGAAAATGTCCTTGACACAAACTTCGATTATTATTTTAATAAAATTCAATGAAATTGAATGAACAATTGTTGCACAGTATAGTGTGTGTGTGTGTGTGTTTGTGTGTTTGCCTATGGTTTATAGGTGTTCACACACTCGGTTGCTTTACAAATATATTATAATCGGTCAATGTTACAGTACAATGAGATTACATCTAAATCATTGATCATTATAAAACCATATATAAAACCAATAATAATAATAAATTGTTTTCGTATACGACCCCCTATAAATCTAAATCTGTTCATCTAAATTTTATATTATTATTCAGAAATGCGTATTGGAATGCAATGTGTGTTAAGATTTTGTCTTCTTATGTTCAGCAAAACAGCATCTTTAATAATAATATCCAAAATAAGAATTATAATGAATAATAATAATAATAATAATGTTGTTGTGATGGTGATGGTGATGAGGATGATGTGAGGATGATGTGCGAATGATGTGTTAATGATGAACTTAAATTTATATATAGAGTACCCATTTTATTATATTATATGTGGGCCCACCATAAAAGACAAAACATATTATTATTATGTGTAATTTAATATAAGAAAAAATTTGTATTGTATTTATGTATCAGTGACGATATACGATACACAAACAACAAAAATCCATTGTGAGTGCTTCCGTTTGCATCGAAACTACACATAACTGTTTATAGGCGAAAATACTAAAAAAAAATTGTTGCAACAATGAAATTGCATAAATTTTATTCGAAAAATACGATACGTTATTGGAACACACCGTTGTCGTCGTCGTTTTTTTTTTTTTTTTTCGTATTTCTTAAAATGTGAAAAATGTCCCGAAAAAGATGATGGTGGTGGTGGTGGTGGTGTTCATCATGTGAAAATCATTGTCATACATAATTCGAGTGTAGTGCCCCATCCAGGATCGAATGCGACGCCGACAGACACCAAAACCCCAGTTACAATACAAATGAATACATTTTTATGTACACCAGAAAACCACTGGTGGTGAACCACCACATTTGAAAAAAATAATATATACTTTGTATGAAATACAATATAATATTGTAAAAAGGATACTAAAAAAGGAATTTATAAATTCATAAGGATATGTGAAACATTAGACTACATTTTAAATTATACGGATATGAAAATGAAATAATATATGCAAAGCTAAAAGAAAATTAAATTTCATTTCATAGTAAAAAGTGGATTATATATTTTTTCTCTTTGATGTTTCCATTAATTTTTTTTTTGTTGCCGCGTATATTTTTTAACATTATTATTATTATTATTATTATAAATTATTTATGCAAAATTGTATATATATTATAGACTGACAGAGAGAGAGAGAGAGAGAGAGAGACAGAGTAAGGGATACAACCAACCAACCAACAAATATATGTGTTGAGAAGAAAATTATTCTATCTACAGATGTGATGTGATATAATAATATTACCGCATTACCGGTATCTAATGGACCAACATACTAATACATTTTGTCTTATAACCTGAGACCAAACAAATCACTATATACTCAATGTGCAAATTAAATATACAATAAATTTAGATTTGATGGATGCGGTCAAATAAGTCAGTCAAGACACAAAAAAAATTTGAATTTTACCACAAAACCAATGTGTAACTTGAAAATTGGCAAAAACAAGTACAATTTAACAATTTCGATGGCAGTGCGATAACTAAAATAGTTAAAAATTATAAATATAATAATAATAAAATTACAATGTGTGTGTATGTGTGTGTGTGTGTGGGTGTGTTTTGTGCAGATGAATACAAAGAGATGAATACAAAAACGTGTAAATTTAATTTTCATGCCCAATTATTAATTAAAACATTTTCACTATAATATTGTATAATCATAAAATCAGTGGTAACGTACACACAGACACACACACACCATTCATTCCATATATTGTATAAACCAGAAATGGGACGAAGCGGTTTTATTTATTTATATTTACATGTGGATTCTTCTTCTTCTTCTTCACAAAAAAAATACACAGTTGTATTTCTTTCAAAAAGCAGAATTTTTTGCAAACGAAACAAATACGACTGCGATATACGAGTACACTGTGAAAAAAAAATAAAACTATATATACAAAACGCGTTGATATAAAATCGCAGTAAATAAAGTGTAAATTGCATGCAAATGCAGTATCGATATTGCCATCATCACTGATAAAAACCTATTAACACATATTATATAAAATAGCAGCAACAACAACAACACAACAACAACAACAACAACAACAACAACAACAGTCATAAATTTAGTAACACTTAAATTGATATCTCACTTTCATAATATTTGTGTACTATATATTCGATATGCATGTATTTAATATATATATATGTTAAATTCATATATGCACACACACACACACACACACACACACACACACACACATACACACACATATTTCATAAATATACACAATACAGTACCATAAAGTTTAGACAACTTTTACAATTTAAAATATTTTACCAAATAATAATTGTGTGTGCGTGCGAAAATAATTCATGTAATTTTTTTATAATTGTTGATTTGTTAAATTTTATATTTTTATTATTTGTGTGTGTGTGTGTGTGTGTGTGTGTGTGTGTGTGAAGAAGTGTGTATGGGGAGGACGAAGCGTTGAGCAATAACAATTTGAAATATATTTAGGTTACCGTTGGTTTTTGTGTGAAAAGTGAAAATGGGCAAAAAGACAGAAGATGGATTAAAGTTCAAAATTTTTTTTGTCGTTCCGTCACACGATAGCGGCGTTAATTTAATAAAAATGTTTTTAGATTGTTGTCACTATAAAATTATGTAATAAATAATATACTCGCTATACTACTATAGTAGTGGGTAGTGGAAAAAAAAAAACTATAAATAATGAGTACACAAAGAGTCCGTACAGTGTTAGGTACATAGTTGTGAACATTTAGTAAATAAGCCAAAGAGTATATGTACACAAAATTATAATAATAAATATCCCACCCCGACACTCTCTGACAAAGCTATACACGGGACTACACGATTAAGTGACTCTCCACATAGGCTAAGTGACTCTCTTTTGCATACATCATATATAAATTATGTTCACAATATATAAACACACACACACACACACACACACACACACACAAGCATACAAAGTATATAGTCAAAAAAAAAAAAGAAAAAATAAACCACCCCCCACCCCTCCACGCCCACCCTCCCATCAAATAAAAAACAAATTTTCACATAGTACATTTTATGTTTTGCATCAGGAATGATAATAGATAGAAATTTTTTTCTTTATAGTATCTTTTTGTTTGCTCTTTTTAAATATGTGTTACACTTAAAACGGCCTCACCCAGGCCCTTTCCCCTACTACACCTACACCAGACGATTTTCGGGACATTTTCAAAAAAAATCCATTGTTTCTGCAGTACATAATCATCGGTGGCAGTAGAGTACATACGGAAATTAATTCTGACAGCAAAATGCGGACGAAAAGTATTTCTTTGTGTCAGCGATAAAAATACAAGATAAAGGGGTGGCGGTGAGGAGGGGGAAAGGGGGGGTAGATAGCCAAAACAAAAATCCGATGCATAAATTTTAAAATTCTAAATTTTTTAATTTGGCCACCACATATTTTAACCGAGAATGAGTTTTATTGAACCGTAGTGTCAATGTACAGGGTGACACGGCACTGTGATACGACGTGTCTAATAAAAAATTGAAAGGATATGTACACAGGGTGACAACAACAAAAAAAATGGTGGTTATATGTACAGGGTGACACGGCGTATCTAATCAAAAATTGAATGGATATGTACACAGGGTGTAACTCGAAAATGTCAACACATGAGACACTGAACATTATGACAGAACATTAATTTAGATTTTGATTCATATATTCTCTGTCAAATGAGGTATCTCGAAATGTATTACCTATCCAAATGCCAACGATAGACAGTAACCAAATCATTGACTTAATTATAAATTAGAAAATTGTTTTAGTACAACACACTCACTCACTCACACACTCACACACGCATATATACACAGAGAGATAGAGATAAAGATATCATTCCTGGCATTGGCAATCAGGCACGCGGCTACAATACATTTATCCAATATATAAAGATATATTTTCTCTATTTCATGTTAAGTCACCATATATCCATCCATTTATAAATAGTATATATATTACAAAAAGATATAATATATAGAATAAGTGAGAGCGTTTAACATTACCATATATATATATATAGAAATAAATATAGATATATATATAGACCTATAGACGACGATACGACTTATATAAAGCTACATAGAGATACATAGAGATATAGAGATACATATAGATACATTTGGATAGATAGATAGATAGATAGATAGAGTCTATATATAGCTACAAACAAAATATATTTGTATTATAACAGTAAAATATTTTCGTAAAAGCGCACACAACACAAAATTTCAGTTTTATTCTTTCTTGCTTTTGTATATTTATTTTGTTTGTTTGCCATTTATTTGTTCGATTATATTGATATTATGATGAACGCAAAATATCCGTATACCAATATCCGTACGTATTATCACAATCGGTGCCGCCGTGTAGCATCAGCATCAGCAGCAGTAGCAGTAGCAATAGCAGTAGCAATAGCAGTAGTAACAGCAGCAGCAGCAGCAGCAGCAGCAGCAGCAGCAGCAGCAGCAGTAGCACCACAAAAAACATAACGTAAAAATTTGTTGTGTATTTATTTATTAAAAATTATAAAAAAATTTTTTCGAATTTTATTTTTGTTTTCGTGTTTTCGTGTGTGCGTGAGTGTGTGTGTGGTTTTTTTTTTGTTTTTTTACTTTTTTCGGGTGGGCAGGGGGGGGGGGGGGGGCGGCCATAAGTGTAAAATTATTATTTCACATTTATTTCATTGTGAAACATTTATTCCAGTCAGTCAATTTTTGTTTGCCGAGACAAAATCACATGTGCGGGTTGTCGCGTGTCGGTACCATGTGTATGACTGATTGAGTAAGTGTGTGCGTGTGTGTGTATGAGTGTGTGTGTGTGTGTGTGTGTGCGTGTGTGTGTGCGAGCGTGTTTTTGTGGTTTCCACTAACTAACTGCTATTTTATTAATGTATAACGGTTCTTGTGTAACACAGCAATAATAGGTGAAAACAAAAATTTTAATTGAGCATGCGCTCATTGGTTTTTTTATATTTTTATTTTTTGTATTGTAATTGCCGGCACAAAATTTTATAAAAATAAATTTTTCTCATTTTTTTTTTAATGTGCGCATGCGTAACGTTATTAATAAGTAAAAACATAAATAATCTATTGGTAATAAATATTATTATACGCCCCCCCCCCCCCCCCGCCCTCGCCTCGCCGCCAAAACCAAAAACAAAAAAGTGAAACAATAATTTTTCTATATTTCTAAATATGAATTTTTTGAATTTGTCGTTGTATTTGTTCGGCGGACGTCGATGACACACACACCGGTGTGCAGAAAAGCCAAATCGACGACATCCCAAAAAAAAACTTCCGAACAAATTGTAAATTAGAAAATACAAATGATTTTAATGTTAACAAATTTTTGGCAGCGGAGGGGTGGGGATGGGAAGGGGCCCGCCACGGCCACTTTTTTGCGTCGTATGGCTTGTGAATTTGAATTTTGTTTTGTTTTGCAACAATTAAATAAATAAAGTGAAAAACCAAAAATTGTTTGTGAAATAAAATTGTAGAAAATTTTTTTAAAATATTTGTAATTAGAAAATAAAATAGAAAAAAATTAAAAAGAAAATAGTGCCGTTATTTTTACTGTGTAATAAAAAAAAAAGTGTTTTTTTGTGACGTAAAAACAAAACATTTTCGAAAAAAAAAAACAAAAAAAATGGGAAAACTAAATGGTAAATTTTTTAATAATAATTAAAATTTAAAAATTTAAATTAAATTTTTGTCTTATTGTATTTGTCCTGTGGATGCAATGCGTAAGCGCAACACATAGAAAGTGAAAATTCGATAGTAACCTAAACACGCACTATTCACACTCTATTCCGTCTGTTCCGTCTATTCGTGGTGATAAATAGTGAAAAAAATAACGGTAGATAATAGATAAAGGCAGTGGCAGTGAGTGGAGTGAGGGTTGTGTGTGTCATTGAATAAATAGATTAACCATACAATTTTTGGATAAATATAAAAATAGCGGTAACCGATTACCGACTATCGTTATTATTACCACAAAAAACTCTAGTGTGTGTTGATTTGATATTTTATAATTTTAATGGTGTATGGGATAAATTCTTTTTATAACAGTTATAACAGCCGCAACATTACCAGCATCAGCACAAACAACAGACAAATTCATACATGTATTTATTTTTATATTAAGTACACAAGAATTTATTGGCGACACTCTATATTTATTCGTTTTTTTTTTTATTTTTTCCTGTCTGACCTTATTTCATTTCACATTATAATATTTTTTCTATTTTATTTCTATTCACATATGTACTTATTTCGAATGCTAAGAGCATTTCAAAGTTGACTAGAATATAGAAAATTTATTTTTACTATATAGTTTCACTACACACACACACCGACAAACACCGACACACCGACACACACCATCAGAATCACAATAGAATAGGAAAATTTTCTTTATTTGTTTATTTGGGAAAAGTTCAAAAACCTTATTGATGCAGAAGCAGCAGCAGCACCACCACCACCACCACCACCACCACCATCGTTGAATGCACTGTCGTAATACAAATTCCACATATACATTATTATAAATTCTTTTGTTCTTCTTCCTCGTCAAAACATCATCACAAGAACATTCCACCTACTTCCACATTTACTACACATTTCTTTGCGGTTACATGTGTGTTGCTGCGGTAATATATTAGACACTATTTTTTATAAGACACACCACAGCCAGCCAATGTGTGCTAGGTATTATTTAATATTTTTTTTAAATTTCAATATAATATTATGTGTGTTTGATGTTGATGATGATGATGACGATGATGATGACGATGATGATGATGTGTGTTTGTGGATACAGTACAATAGGAATGTATCTATTTTATTGTATAAATATGTATTTTTTTTACGATGATAGTCTTATCTTATCTCTTGATTTTATATTTATTTGAAAATGTATTCAATGGATTTTATGGGTATAAAAAAAAAAAAGGAAAAAAAAAACTAAAATAAATACTTTTCACAAAAGTGGCAGAAAAGAAGTGAAGAAGCATCAGAAAAATCGACAAAAAACAAACCCCCACACACACACACACACACATATATCACACCACATATCAATTTCATATTCCAATGTATAATATCCAATTCAAATCGATTATATATGAAATAAAATCTAACATCATATCGCGTGTGTGTGGCTGTGTGTGTGTGTGTGTGTATCAATAAATAAATAAATAAATAAATAAATAAATAAATAAATAAATAAATAAATAAATAACTAGACAATGAAGAGAAAAGCCAAACTAATGTGTAGAGGATTAGTTTGGATCAGACACCACTTTAATCGAAATACTCATAGTAATGTAATGTTCAAACATTTAACTGTATATACGTGCGATTGGAATATTTGCAAAAAAAAAACCTTTTTCATTACACAATAGCTAAAAACGTAAAATCATTGAAAGACCAAAAAAAAAACTAATACTTTAAAATCAGGATTGACTTTCATCACCACAGTATCGAAAATTGCCTATGCAATTGGACTACCATTTCATTGCAGCTTACGGAATATACGGTGACTGTAACGGATGCTTTCGAATCGTTACAAAAAGGAAGCATTGGGCATGAGTCTCAAAGACAGAACAGACAGACAAAAAACAAAATATTTGGTGGCGTCAACGAATGCACATCAGAAATTCGCGATCAAATTCAATTAATATTGGAGAACATAATGGAGTCAATAGTATTGCGTTGTAGAAATGTAGAAAATGATATTGAAGAAGAAATTCGCCGTGTAGAGTAGCAACTGGAAAAAAAATCAATAGATTGAGATGGCTGTTGGACACGTAGTACGCATGGAGGAGGAGGAGGAGGAGCGTGTGCCAAAAAAAAACTCCAGAAGATATAGAAAGAGAGCCGCAGAAGACCACAGGCAAGATATGGCTAGATACAGTAAAATTTGGGATTCGAACGCATTGACTGTGCGGATAGGTCAGGTTGGAAAAGCGGTTTGTTAATCTTTTGATCGGAAAATTTTTTATCACAATATACCAGACGAGAGACACCATTCAGACGTATCTTTATATTCCCGCACACAAGAAACCGCCGTTTTCCGTCCGTTCATTTGCGAAATGTTAACATTGAACCTAAAAACCGCAATGCTGCACATTCATTCTTTGTACCACCATTTTCATTTACCCGATTAAATTGACATAAAAAATATAAATTTTAACAAAACACACACACACACACAAATAAAAACCAAAAAAAAAACATAATTAAACCATTAATTAAAAAAAAAAATAAAAATATACAATTTAAGAAAAGTTTTTTCCCATTCCGGCGTTTCGTTTTAATTTTTCAATTCAAATGGTAAAGAAATCACAAAATTTTGTGGTTTTTCATTTAAAATACGGTAATTTATACATTTTCCCGTCATTTCCTTGTATTTCCTCATCAAACAAACGGTAATTACATTTTGGTTTTTTCTTTTTTTTTTGTTGTTTATCTAACCGACCAACCACCACCCTCTCGTCCACCTACCGACCCCATTCCTCTTCTATACTACTCATTTACATAGCGATTGTTTTTTTTTTTTTTTTTTAATTGAAACACAAAATAACCCATAAAAACAATTGAAATAGTAATTAGATTATTTAACAAAACAGAAAAAAAAAATAAAAAAACTACCCCATTCACATTTTATTGTTATGTTTTGCATAATTTTTCATCTCTTATAGTTTTTTTTTGTGTGTTTTGTTGAATATTTATATGAATTATGAAAGCCACTTGGGGTGTGGTGGGGTGGGTTTTTTGATGATTAGTAATTATTATGTTGTTCGGTCACACATTATCAGATATAATTTGCAATTAGTAAAATATATATATTGTACGTAGAGGGGTTGAGTAATGTATGAAACGTTTGTTTATGACCACATTAGACATTGTATTACGGATGGTTTTCTAGTTAACGTATTCACCGTTAAGTCTATGTATGATCTGGGGGGGGGGGTGGAAAGTGAAAAAACGATTCAATAACCAAATGGATCGGTTAACAGCACTTTTAACATTTATATGGTTTTCGTAACGATAAATTCGCACATTTTATAAATCGGATTTTTTCACACCTGTTTTCGGTAACAAAATTTAATGAATGTAATAAATTTTAAAATTCTATGTATGGAGGGGGGCGGGGAGGGCGGGGCGGCGCATATAGGACTGAAAAAAAACAATTCGATAACCAAATTGATCGGTAAACAACACTTTTAACATTTATATGGTTTTCGTAACGATAAATTGGCACATTTTATAAATCGGATTTTTTCACACCTGTTTTCGGTAACAAAATTTAATGAATGTAATAAATTTTAAAATTCTATGTATGGAGGGGGGCGGGGAGGGCGGGGCGGCGCATATGGGACTGAAAAAAAACAATTCGATAACCAAATTGATCGGTTAACAACACTTTTAACATTTATATGGTTTTCGTAACGATAAATTGGCACATTTTAAAAAAAAATAGGATTTTTTCACACTTATTTTCGGTAACATAATTTAATTGATTTTTTGAGCGAGCCGCTACGCGTTACGCGCACCACGAATGCGTAATATACAAAACTATATAAAAAAAAATTTAAAAAATATTCTAGCAAAAAAAAATGTTATTAAATTTATAAACGAAATACACCCTTAAAATATATGGAGGGAAAAAATAATAAAATAAAAAAAACTCATGCATACGCAAAAACATTACAAATTGAATCCTATACAAATATATTTAGACATGAGAATTTACGAGTATATTGGAAATTCTAATTTCAATGTCAATTTATTCAAGTGTAAACATAAAGAATGTTAGTGTATAGGGTGATCATCGGTTACTCATCGGCCGATTCCCGCTCTTTTTTTAAATTTTAATTTTTGTTTTGCAACACACAACCTAACACACAACACACACACACACACACTCGGTATTTATCGAAAAAAAACGCAATTAGAAAATTATCACGACCACGGAATTACGAAGTAGTACCAAACAATTACGATATCACCCTGTACAACATTTTAACATTTAACATTTATAGTATATAAATATAGGCATAAGTTAAACAAATAAAACGTCTGTGTCATGTCGTTTATCTGTCGGTCAAAATATAAAATAAAATAACATAAAATAAACAATGTGTGCGTGATGTAACAAACAAACACGAACACCAAGGGACTTTTTTTGGTTAAATTAACTAACTAACCGGCCATAACAATACTTTATCGGTTATTTAGCAATTTCCCACAAAAAATTATAAATTTCATTTTATTAATAATTTAAAATGCGTTCAACAGAGTCCGTTCGGGTCCGAGTTAATAAACAGAATAAAAACTAAAATGTACAGCAACCGCATTGTTTGTTTGATGTCTCACGAATTTTTTTGAATCCATTTTATATTGTAGAATATGTCACACATAGAAATAAATACAAATGAATGGGGTTTTTGTGGTGGCAATTGTATCGCCGAAAAATCAATTAAAAAGTGCGCCACATGCAACGCAGCCCAATGGCCAAAAAAAAAAAAACCAATCTATTCAAATATATTTTTTTTATTGTATTCGAACAGCCCGTACAAATAATCGGGATAAATTTACTACTCATTTAATAATTATTAAAGATTTATCCTAATATTGATTTTATACTCATTTATATTTCAGTGCATATAACCAATTTATATTGTATATTTGTGTATAGTAAAATACCGATGTGGATTGTTAAGGGTAGGGCTGGCTAATCTTCAATTATGATAAAAAAAAAACTTATAAATAAAATATCGATTATAAAATGTTATGGGTTTTTTTTTTATATTTCTATTTAGTTATACTTGGGATATATTGAATAAATGTGAACAAAGTTTTTTTTTTGGTCTCATTGATAATAACGATACATAAATTTATATATATCACACCGAAACACACATAACCCAAAACGAGTGTATGCGGGAAATAAAAATAAATTCCAATCATTAAAAAATATTATCATATCCATAAATTTTTTTTTAGGTTGTTGTTGTTAAAATATCAATCACGATACTAAATCAAAACAATTATCAAAGAATAATTAAAAATTATAGGTTAAAATTCAATCACCTTGAGGCAATGGAAGCCGCTTTGTTGTATTTTCGGTAATGTAACCAAATTATATTTAAAATTTCATTTCAACAATTTTACCCGTTAAAAATTTCATATATTCGTTGTATAATGTGTCTTGTAATTTTTAATACATCCTGTACATAATATATATATTTACATTTTTTTGTACATGTTTTATGTCCTTATTATTATTATTATTATTATTATTATCATTATTATGTTGTTATGTGTGTTTTTGCTTGCAGTGTACATAAAATGTAAATATATTTATTATAAAATAATGGTATTTAGAATAGAATGTGTGTGGTATTAATTCTCAGTTTGTATTGTAGATGAAAATTGTTGTTGACGCGTTAACGATAGTGAATTGTTTTGCTGGTTTTACCCCACTCAGTGATGAAATATCGAATGTCAATTACTGCTGTTTTTGAATGTTGTCGTCAGCGATTTTATTGTTTATTAACGGCACACATTCGGCAAAAAGACGATCATTTTCAATGACAATAAATTGTCGGTGTCCACAAAAAATGACAGGCTACCTTTTGTAGTTGGATGGGGGGAGGGGGGGGTGGGTGGTAGAGAGGAACAGGAAGAAAGGTTAATATTTTTAATTTAACAAATATTAAAGGAATAATGTACACACGCACACACAAAACAATAGATGGATAACAATTTTAAAATTCAACATATTTTTTTTTATATATTATGAAAAGTGGCGGGGGACGAGTTTGCTATATAGAAATCAATCGCTATCAAGAGATAAAATATTTTTTATTATTTTACATATCAGTTTCCATTCTCTCCGTCATTTTTATATCGTTTGTCGTATATCGTATAGTTGTGTTTTTATACAAACATATTGTTGGCCGGTCCGGTCAATTGTTTTTGACCGACCCGCACCGGTCATCAATGTTGGCTGACCGAGAATTAAGCCGAATTGTATAAATTGTATTTCGTATATATAAAAATAAAAAAAATGAATGCGATGATGATGGCAAAATGAATGGAAATAAAATAATCATTAAAAAAAAATTGTACATAAAATATGTATGTTTTTTTAATCCATAAATACTCGAAAAGATTATAAACAAACATTTTTCAAGTATATTTTACATTTGTGCACAGAATTACATTCATTTAATATATATTATATATATATTTACAATTTTGTGTATTACAACTCTAGTTAAGTAAGAGCATTATCGGCTTATTTCCATACAACAATAAATAAATAAAACATAAATAATTTCTAGTGTGTTTTAGAATTGGAAAAATTTATTGTGTGCCCATTTTATAATAATAGAAAAAATATTTGATTGGTTTTTAGGTACACAGACACACACACACACACACACACACACATATGAGACCATCATAATTGTGAGTTGTTATTCAAGTCGGCCATGGACATTTATTGATCTAATGATCATATCGGCAAGTTAAATTTATATGAATTTCACACCAAATTACAATCAAATGACGTTTTCCAAAATTAAAAATATTATACAAATTGAATTCAACCGATTCAAACAGTGTATTTATGTTGAAAGATGTTTGACTTGTTTAAACGGATGATCAACCACCATCTTTAAATCACCCACAATTAGTATGTGGTGGTACACCCCAGTTTTACTAATTCATTGCACCAAACGTTGTCATATTTTCCAGTGTACCATTTTATATTCACTTTACCATATTCAACGTATTACACTGTTAAAAAATATTGTGTCTATTTTTTTTTTTTCGCTATGTGCAAAATTAGTAAAACGGCTAAATTTTATAACATCCCTTGTGTAATTTATACACTGCGACTATTGTTTCGCCTATAGATTTTCTAAATAATTGAACCGATACGGACACGGACACCATTTACATTTTTCACTTTATTTTAAAACCATAAATAAAATTTATATTTATTGAACGTAATAAACTGTTTCATTTTATTGAGTTGTTATTGGTTAAGTTTTTTTTTTTTTTTCTGGGTCTAGGGTCTGAAAAAAAAAAAAAGATACACAACAAAAGATCAATTCTTCGGTGGGAAAAAAACCCATATCGTCGTCATTCATTTGAATATAGTAAATATTTGGATATATTGTGTGGGTATTTAAATCTACCATCATCATCATCATCATCATCATCATCTACCATCCATTTACCATCTTCATCTATAGCCAACAAAATTAAATTTTATTTTTATTTTTATACCCATCAGCACCGTCGTCTTATATATAAAAAAAAAAAAATAATAAGGCTTTTAGTATATTATTTCTTGTCATATTTCATAATAATAATAATAATAATAATAATAGAAAAAAATTCATCATATTAAAACATGTGAACCGAAAAAAGGAAATTTTTCTAAATTTTCCCACGATGTTATTTAGAAAAAAAAAATGAATTTTTCTCTTATTATTACGTATGTTTTTCGACGTACGTGTACAACCCACCACACAACAGTTTAAATCAGCAATCCAATTTTTTGCATGTGTACAATCAATGCCGATCGATTGTTACAAGATATATTTTGGGCGCACAATAAATATGCAGAACCGGCGGGCACAAAGATACGAGTCCATCAATGTCACTGCATATTTTTCATCGTATAATTTAATGTGTGGGGACGGAAATTAGACTAATTTATGGTAAATTAAATTTGGCCGGAAAAATCTCTACTCATCAAGATATTATCAATTATTTGAATTACCCGATCGTATTTTGTGTTCAAATTTTTAAATTATAATCAATTTAAAAAATCTTTCGCATCGAATTTTGTATTTTGTATTGTATTGTATTTTTTAGAATAGATTCACCCCCACCCGATATTTATTTTTGACCCGCCCCCTTCCTCTCGCTTTTGAAAACATAAACTATTCACATGCAAATCATAATAATAGCAATAATAAACAATCGGCAGGTGCAAAAGAGTTTAGTTGAACTATATTATAGAGGGGGCGGTGGGAGGGGGGGGGGGGGGAGAGGGGGGTGTTTGAATGCACAAAGGACATTCGTTTTTAATGAATTCACACGCTCGTAAATTTAGATTCGTGTTAACACATTAAAGACAGGGAGTCGTAGTACTACGATTTATGTCGACTGTAGCTTAAAAGTGGGAGTCGTAGTACTACGATTTTTCTCGACTGTAGCTAAAAGGGCGGCAGTCGTATTAGTACGGTTTATAACGACATTACGTAATCCATGCGCCACGTTACATTTGTATTTAGTAGTATATTTTGTTTGATTTAAAGCTCGGTTCGGTTGTTCAAATTTTAATTACAATAAATTTTTTGAAATCCTTCAAAATTCGGTTTCACAGCGAAAATAAAGATATTTATGTACAGACGACGTTGTCTGACGTTGATTGTGCGGACAGTGAGGAGTTAGATATTGACGATAATGATAGTGATAGTTCTGTACGACCTGTGAGAAGGAGGACCCGATTTTTGCCACTACCGATTAGCGATGATGAAAGTGAAAATGTTTATGAAAAAGAAATTATACATCAATGGACTGACTGTTGTTGACATTTCACCTAGACCATAGAACCGTTTTTGGATGGAACGGGGTTAAATATTTTACCACACAATATACTTTCATACGTTCGTCAAGATGCCCCCACCCGCCTTTAATGTGTTAACAGTACTTTCGGTATTCTATAAAAACACAATATAATTGACGTTGAATGAAATGTAAATGCAATTGTAATCGTTAAAAGTTTTTGATATAGCGTATCATTCATAAATCAAAAAATGGTTAAGTAAATGTTACAGTATATTTGTTTGCCGACACACAATAAATCGTGTTCCAAAAGTTGGCACTGGTTTAGTTGTAAAACACCACCGAAATTTTGACATACCCGTCCATCGGTATTGCCACTTTAATTAAATATCCAATACATCGCTGTGATCGACAACGACGTGGTAAATTATGAAAAAATTTTTTAAAATGTTTCGTTAGCTATTTTGCCACCAACTCGGGTCCCACCGAAAGCTTGTAACAAAATCGCAGTTATTATTTTAACCATCTCGATTTATTTATTATATTATCCGATACACATTCGCTAAAACAAATATAATTAAAAATTTAAATTACAAAATTACATTTGGTTTTCAGGGACGTGTGAGTGAGTCTGTGGGTGTGGGTGTGTGTGTGTGTGTGTTTGTCTGTTCCAAAACCAAAAATAAAACCGGTAATAGACATTGATTTGAATAAATTTAAAATGAAAATTCATATTATCATCATCAAATAATGTAGTGCAAATAATTCCATTATCATTTCATTTTCAATTCATGTGTGTTTTTTTTTCCATAAATATATTCATAATAATATGCTGCTGATTAAATTTTCTTCTTTTCAATTTTCCATGTTTCCGTAATAATAATGGCTTTTTTTCCAATTTTTTTTCTTTTTATACTAATATTAAAATGATGACATTTTGCCGCAGCTACTTCTAAAGAGTTTTTTTTTTTTTTCTATTTTCCTTTTATAACAAAAGAAAAAAATAAGTTTATAAAAGTGTGTGTGTGTGTGTGTTTATTAGGCACGTATACGAGCAGAGTCACATATATGGGGAGCTATATGGAAATATATACCAACAACAACTACAACGATATAGAAATAAACCAACGCATACATAAATTATATTAAGATTTTGAATATTTTATTTGAAAATTTATTATAAGGTAGTGGTGGTGGTGGTGGTGGTGGTGGTGCACAACGGTGGTGGTGGTGGTGGTGATGGTGTTTGTGTCAGTTTGTGGTGGTTGAGTGCTTGTTATACTATTACGTATCCTATGCTATGGTGAGAATTTATACGATGGTGTAAAATTATTCAAATATTATATTGTAAATCTATTAATAATGTATTTGAAAGAATTGAATTGAAAAAATTACCACATTTAAAATTTATATTTTATATCTAATAAGAATAATAATAATATAAATAAAATATGCAAACAAAAACCAGTGACGTCTGAATAGGGGAGGGGTGGAGGGGAGACAGGGAACTGTGTGCAAATGGGTATTTTGTTGGCGTGAATATGTGTGTTTTTTAGCTGATTTGGGGTACTACAAGGATATTATGTATGCAAAATTTAATGGATGAAAGAGAATTAACTGTAGAATTACAATAGAATTTGTATTACAAGGATTAGGAACCGTTCAAGGACCCAAAAAAAAAATAGTATTTTTAAAATTATGTTTGTAACACCCTCAAATATTAAATGGAATAAAAATTAGAAGAAATCGAGAATAGAATTTGTACTACAACAATTAGGAACCGTTCAAGGACCCCAAAAAAAAAATAGTATTTTTAAAATTATGTTTGTAACACCCTCAAATATTAAATGGAATAAAATTTAGAAGAAACCGAGAATAGAATTTGTACTACAACGATTAGGAACCGTTCAAGGACCCAAAAAAAAAAAAGGTATTTTTAAAATTATGTTTGCAACACCCTCAAATATTAAATGGAATAAAAATTAGAAGAAACCGAGAATAGAATTTGTATTACAAGGATTAGGAACCGTTCAAGGACCCCAAAAAAAAAATAGTATTTTTAAAATTATGTTTGTAACACCCTCAAATATTAAATGGAATAAAAATTAGAAGAAATCTAGAATAGAATTTGTACTACAACAATTAGGAACCGTTCAAGGACCCCAAAAAAAAAATAGTATTTTTAAAATTATGTTTGTAACACCCTCAAATATTTGAAAGAATTAAAATTAGAAGAAATCGAGAATAGAATTTGTACTACAACAATTAGGAACCGTTCAAGGACCCTACAAAAAAAAATAGTATTTTAAAATTATGTTTGTAACACCCTCAAATATTAAATGGAATAAAAATTAGAAGAAATCGAGAATAGAATTTGTACTACAACAATTAGGAACCGTTCAAGGACCCAAAAAAAAAAAATAGTATTTTAAAATTATGTTTGTAACACCCTCAAATATTAAATGGAATAAAAATTAGAAGAAATCGAGAGTAGAATTTGTATTACAAAAATTTGGAACCGTTCAAGGACCCCAAAAAAAAAATAGTATTTTTAAAATTATGTTTGTAACACCCTCAAATATTAAATGGAATAAAAATTAGAAGAAATCTAGAATAGAATTTGTACTACAACAATTAGGAACCGTTCAAGGACCCTAAAAAAAAAAATTTTTTCCTATTTTTTCAAATTATACATGCAACACAAGCTCATATTAAAATAAGAATCCATCAAAAAATTGAAATTGAATATAATTTAGGCTCTTTACCACAGTCAGCAACAGTGAATGCAAAATTTCAAAAAATTTCTTCTAAAAATTTGTGTCTCCAGTATTACATTACATAGTCCGTTTTTGTCTGTAGGCCATACATTTAAAATAAATAAAATGTAAAAAAGATGTGTGTGTGGTGGTTGGTGTGTGTGTGTGTGTGTGTGTGTGTGTGTGTGGTGTTTGTCCTATTGTATACAATATTATAATAGATAACATTCAAAACCATTTATTTTCTACAATATATTTCACAATATATCCTTTTATGACCATATTTATTATCCAAAAATAATATAATTCTATGTGTTATATATTGTATAAAGGATATTCATATCACACAAAATATATATTACATGATGTGTTCCATTAAAACTAATAATAATAATAATAATAATAATAATAATAATAAAGTAATACATGGTATAGTCTTATCCGTATTTACACACACATACGTATATTTCTATAAATTTATACTCATTTGGTGTTTTTATGTTTTGGAAATACCGATGGGAATAATATATTATTTAACCACATTTAATATGGATATGAAAGCAGCAACAACAACAGCAGCAGCAGCATCAACAGCAGCAGCAGCAGTAGCCATCAAAAGTCATCATATGTCATTGTCATATGGCCATATAAATATTAATTACAGACGATGGGACTAATTGAATGACCAACGACAAATAATTCCTTTTTTCTATGATTTGTGTCGGCCGTTTTTATTTTGGGGGGATGGCGGCCGCCGCCTACACACTTGATAATAAATACAACCACAAAAAACTTATACATTTTTAAAATGCTATAAAATTGGGATTGCATTGATTATTTTATTGTTGGTTGTCCCCATTCCTTCCCGCTACACACTTTACTTTACTTTACTTTACTTTACACTTTACAACAAATCATAGAATAATAATAATAATAATAATAATGATAGGGATAGGGATAGCGGCATACAAAAACAAATACTCTATATAGAATTTAATAATAAGAATAACAATTTCAAATTAAATGAATAAATTAGAAATAATAGTATAATAATACATTATTAACCCCCTCACATATTGATTTGATCGATTGACTTATTCCGAATGATACATATTTTAATATTGTGTATGAATTATGGATGGAAAAACCGGGTGCCAAATAAATATTTTGATTTTTCAATGAACAATGTAATGTGGAACAGAAATTACCAGAAATGTATATAATAAAAATTGTTTATCGGGGGGGGGGGGGGGGGGGGGGGGGGGGGGGTGATGTGGCGAAAAAAAAATGGCCAATCCAAAATAATACAACTCGATGCCACGTTGAAGTGAACTGGGTCGAAAGAAAAAAAACCCCCAGTACCGGCCACCCGGCCACTACACTCACTTCAATTATTCTCATACGTATACATTTTTACATTGGGTTCATTTCAACGGGTAGAGTTTTTAAAAATATTGACACACATGAGGCTAAACACAGTTTTCGTTTTAGCTAAAAAATCTGATGTGGCGAAAAAAAATGGTCGTTGAAGTGAACTGGGTCGAAAGAAAAAAAACCCCCAGTACCGGCCACCCGGCCACTACACTCACTTCAATTATTCTCATACGTATACATTTTTACATTGGGTTCATTTCAACGGGTAGAGTTTTTAAAAATATTGACACACATGAGGTTAAACACAGTTTTCGTTTTAGCAAAAAAACAAAAACATTTAATGTACACTCTGTCGATGAGACCGCCCACGCAATCAAAATAAATTATAGGTTATTATTAGTATAAATTTATAAATGCATGGAAACGCAATTGATTTTTGTTTTTATTTTGCATGACCATTAAATGCAATAATTTAATATAGTGGTATAGTCAATTTCAGTATGAGAATTCCAAATACAATACATTTAACATTGCACTTGTCGGTTAGTTAGGTGTGGGCACAAATAAACGGTTTATTAACCAATGAAATATTCAATGAATACGGTCAATCGATTATAATATATTGCAAACACGGCAACTTATTGGTTATATTATAAATTTATAAACGCATTCAAACGCATCGAAACGCATTGAATTTTATTTATTTTGTTTGAGCGTTGGTTCACCAAATGTATATATTGTACAAGTATAGTGAATTTCATTGTGAGAATTGTTATATGTGTTAACAGTGTACTTGCATTTTTTTAATGGTAACCACCACCCGTAATTGTTGGCCTAGGTCATCATGGTATTTTTTTTTTATAAATTAAGGGATTTATTATTATTATTATTATTTTCACTGTATAAAATTAAGTGTGAGTTCAGTTAAAAAATTGCAAACTTAATGTTTCCTATGCAAATTCTAAATTATTCACATAACTTTTATGAAATATTAAAAGTGTATGCCTAAAATGGATATAAAAATTCTCCACAAAAACTAGTTTTCTATTCACTTTTTTATAATTTTTGTTATGTGGTGAATTGGTCCCATGGAATTTTTTGTCCATTTTAAGTACAAATATTTAATGAATATTCTCATGTGTGACATTTGGGTTAATTCAATTACATTTCAAAAGAATTGTGCAGAAAAATGTATAAATAAAATTAAATTTAATTGGCAAATTAAGGGAGGGACAGATGAATGGGTCAAAAATTATTATTAATATACATAATTTATAAACGCATGCGTACACATAAACGCAGTGAATTATATTTTGCATGAGCGTAGGGTGCACTAATTTAAATAGTGATATAGTTAATTTCATATATGCAAATCCATGTATAAAAATTATCATAAATGAGCGACCATCATAATTTTTTAACCAATGGAAATGTGTCATATGTCGGCAACATAGTTGTTTCGGTTTAGCTAACAAAATTCAAAGAATGTACACTGAACCGGTGATACCACACCACGCAGCAAACAAAGCAAATTTATATATTAAAATAAATTTATAAACGTACACTATTTTTTTCTTTTCAAAAATGTGGTTAATTAATTAAGTGTTGGTGAAGAATAAACATAAAAATTTAAACAGCAATAGTATTCAAATGAAAGGAAACACAAGTTTAATTTTTGCAACAGACACACATTTGAAGTGTCTGGGAAAATGTATACCATTTGGACAAAACAAAACAAACATTTCACAATTAAGACGGAAAAAAAAAAAACGGATATGATTCCGTTTATTTACAGTAGCCGCGGTGTAGACAACAGCAGCTGTTCACAGTGTCATGTAATAAATAAAACAATACATTTTGCTAATCAATCAATCAATCAATCAATCAATCAATCAGTCAGTCAATCAATCAATCAAACAAACATTGAATTATTAATTTCTTAATGAATGGTGTGGAATGTGGATATTTGTTGGCCAAAGGAATATATAAAATAAAATATTTATTATTTATTTATACACAAACGCACACACACACACGTACACGAACACAGTGTTGCCCGCAAATTTGTAAGATAAGCGTAGCACTTCAATTTTGTACACAGAATTAATCACAAAATTATAATTCTTAAAAACATGCCACAGGATTAAAATGTTTTGAAAAACTTTACTAGGACAATTTGTTTAGTGAAAATCTGTGTATAGTGTGTGTGTGGTGTGCGAATGAGTGTGTATGAGAATATATGGGACACCATATACACCTAATTTTGTTTTGCCATTGTAAATCCTTAGAAAAAAAGAGGAATACAAAATAAAATAAATAAACAAAACAATATTGAAAATACAAAGATTTAGATTATGCAAATAAAATCATGTATTTTTGATTGATTGATTGATTCCATTGATTGATTGATTGATTTGTGATTTGTGCCGCACTGCCGATTCTATGCATAATATCAAATTTATTGTATTTTGTTTGTGTGTACATTTACGTTTACATTTTACATATGACTATAGTTTTACATATAGCGATCGAATACAAATTGCAAACGTAATTCCATTTTTTTATTCATTTTATATACGTTGCCTTTTGAATCAATAATAATATTTGAAATCATTCATCGTATTATCATCATTTCAATTCTTATGCAATTCTCTGAAAAACGAAAAATAATTCCCATAGTCATAGTGGGGCCAAAGTGACCAAAAATAAAAGAAAGCTAAAGTTTCTTTCTCGTCAAATCAAATCAGACAGACACAGAAAATTTCGGTCAGTGTAAGTGACATCGAAAAAGATGCGACGACGTTTGATTGCTGCAACGACACTGCCATCAAATTCAAAGCACCCGCTATATAAACATTATTATATTATATACAGCACAGAATATAAACAATCCAGCAGTGGCGTATCTATGGCATATGTTCAGAGTGTTTGCCAACCACAAACATTCAACTTTTGTTTCTATATATTGTATTTTATATGTGATGAAATATTGATTTGTGTTGATGCTCTGAACATTTTCACATGCGCTGATGGAACACCACTGACTGTCATACATAGACATTTTTAATTGAACAATCGGATGGCGACAAATATATTACATTTCATTTAGTTTAGCACAACAACAACAATAACAACAACAACAACAATAAAAACCGAAAATTATATATAATTAAATTATAAAGAAAATTGATTATAAGTTCTATTTATACATTGATCTAATTAAAAAGATAAAAGATCTTGCTCTCCTTCTCTTACCATCCATTCATATTATGTTTTTGTCTACTCTACCATCGTCGTCGTCGTCGTCGTCATCGTCGTCGTCGTCGTCGTCGTCGTCGTCGCCGCCATCATCATCATATACGTGATATTTGTGTGTTTGTGTGACACAATATAAATTCAATAAATAAATAAAACAAAGAACAATAATAATAATAATAATAACACACACACACACACACACACACACACACACACACACAGCGAAAAGACACGTACGTATCCGACGATAACAACAACAACAACGTTTCTAATAATAATAAACAAAACATGTCATAATTTCTAAATAAATATAAATAAATTTTAATGGTAAAAGTGAGTGTGGGTGTGTGGGTTTGTGGGTGTGTGAGTATGTGTGTGTGTATAGTGTGTGTAAATATTTATTTATATATGTGACTTTAGGGGGTGATATAAAATTTAAGTGATATCATTCATAACGGAGAGTTTGTCCTCATTTTTCTATTATTATTATTATTATTATTATTAATTACTATTTTATTATTATTATTATTATTTCTACATGTGTGTGTACGTGTGTGTTTGTGTGTGTGTGTGTGTGTGTGTGTGTGTGTATGTGTTAATTAAAAACAATAATTTTTTTAATACCGACGACGATGGAATACAACAACAAAACAAAAACCCATTATCAGTCATTTAATTTAATGTTATTTAATTTTATTTATATATTATTTACATTTCTTATGGTGTTGTCTATAAATTGTAATGCGTGTGGACGGAGGTGGGACGGAGGTGGGTTAGTAGGAAGGAGTGGAAGGATGGCCGGCAAAACAGTGTATGATATATGGTTTTTGTTAGCGTGTTTTGTCTATAGTTTAGCGCTAAAATGCTTTAGAAAACTAATAAAAATATAGAAAATTGTTGTAGGGCACGAGGTTGGGGGACTGGGTGTCTTAGATTGAATGAATGGTGGCAAATTGGTGGACTAGTGAGACACACACACACACACACATACACACACATACACACACATACACAAATATCATTTGTACACTTTTTTGATACCGTGTTTATTTATTTTTACCATTACAATTGCTTGAATGATGCAAAAATGATGGATAATAAAAATAATAATACAGTGATGCTCAAAATGAATATATAAAAATTTGTAAAATTTTACTTAACAATAGTTAACAATAAGAGGAATTTATAATAATTTAAATAAATTCTGTGATTTTTGTTACAAGAGTTATTGCATCATCATAAATCGCAATGTGTTATTATTTTAAGCATAACTACTGTTTTTCCATGAACTTTTACAACCCACCCACATTCAATAAACCATGAATATAACGAATATTAATTATTACTAATCGGATTAAAAAGTATTTGTTTAGTTATTTTCAAATAAATGCCAACGGATTCGGCTGATCCGAGGGGAAGATTAAAGACGAACAAGAATGAAATTTAATTAATGTAATGTAATATTGTGTGGTTGCGATGCAATGCGATGATGTACCTTGTGTTTGTGTGTGTGTGTGTGTGTGTGGGTTTTTTTAAAACAGGATTATTTCAAATAAAATTTTCTTTTCTTTGTGTATGAGAAAAAGGTTTTTTTTGGAAATTATCTATAAATTATATTAATAGCTTATTTCAATCGGCTTAATGTAAATACTAAATAATAACATAAGCCGATTAAATATATTGTAAAGCAAAATACTGTTTTTATATATTATTAATGACATCGTTATTATGCACTTAAATACTATCATATTATAATATTATTGGTATTTGTGTACCCAATGTCTCTTAAAGAACTAACCCACAAACAATAAAAATGGATGAAAATGAAAAAATCCATTAACCAATTTAGTTAATTTAGCGAATTTTAACAATTTAATCAAAATTATAATTACGTTACCGTTAACATAATTTGAATTTATTGGTTTTTTTCCTTTTTGTTTTGTATTTTTAGGTGACCAGTATGAAAATAAATGTCCATCAGCTGATCAAAGTGAGGTGGCCGCTGACGTTATACAGTCATAAAAATCAACGACTGCTGATAACGGTAACCATCGACAACAACAACAACAATTATAACAACAACAACAACAATTATAACAACAACAATTATAACAACAACAACAACAACAACAACAACAATACATAAATACAAATCAATGTTATGAAACTAGTGAACACACATAAATTAGTTAAGTAACAAAAAAAAAAATTATTATGGTGAAAAACATTTAAGCCATATTTAATTTAAGTATAGACAAAAACAAAGTAAAAAAACAATAGGTTAAGTAATAATACAAAAAAAAATCAAACAAATAGTGAAACAAGTGGTGTGCGGTGCGGTGCGTTGCGGTACGGTGGATAGTATTAGTGTGTGTGTGTGTGTGTGTGTATGTGACGGTGGTGTTTGTGGAGGTTGTTGGTGACACAAAATCAACATTTTTTCATCCACATCATCGTCGTCGTCGTCGTCGTCGTTGTTGACCCAACCAATAATTATCACGTGTATGGCAACAACGACTGATTAATGCAATAACAACAAACAATGAGTATAGCGGTCGCACCAACAATGGATACAGACGGTGGTGGTGTTGTATCGCCAACATTAAATGGTGGACAAAATAAAAATGATACATCAATGGGCGGTTTGGGTGGTGGTGGCTTGGGTGGTGGTGGTGGTGGTGGTGGCGGTGGTATAGTTAGCAGTAATGCTGGTGGAATTGGTGGAACAACAGGTGTTTCATCGATGCCGGCACCACCAAAACGTCCTGTACGTCGTGGTGGTAAACCACAACCGGAACGTCCAACACGTGCATTATTTTGTTTGGGTTTAAAAAATCCAATACGTAAATTATGTATTGACGTTACCGAATGGAAGTATCCTTTTTTTTTGTTTTTTAATTTATTTATTTATTTCTTATTCGACAATATTTTGTTAATATTAAATTAAAAATATTTTTCATATTTATTATAAAAAAATGAGATCGACCATCTAAATTTTATTTAGAATTTAAAATATGGTCATCGTATAGAAGCAGCAGCAAGTAGCAGCAACAGTAGCGGTGGGGTTTTTAAATTTTATTTGGGGGAGAGGTTACCCAAAAATTCTTTGATTTCGAAAAAATGAAAACTTGTTAATATTTTCCTTAATTTTTTTTTATTTTATTTCACTGTAATCTTTTTGTGTTTTTTTTTTGTTTATTTTTGCTGCCATCAAAGACCCTATGAATATTTAATTCTTTTAACAATATTTGCAAATTGTGTTGCATTAGCTGTTTTTACACCATATCCATTGTGTGATTCGAATACAACAAATGGAGCTTTGGTAAGTTGAATGCAATTTGCATGTTAAGTTGTGGGTTTTTTTTGTGGTTATTTGTTGTCAAATGACAGGTGATGGCCCGCCGCATCCAACCACAACGCAATCAATTCAATTTATTAAAATTTTTAAAACAATACATGACCCCCCCTCCCCACCGCCCTATCTAGCCCCACCCTTACACACAAACAGACACTCGTAAATATCCATTTGTACAGATGGTAACGAAACAAAAAAAAAACTAATATTTTCCTTAATTTTTTGTTGTATTAATATTTTTGTGCAACACTTTTTAATTAAGACCATTTGAATATTTAATACTTTTAACAATTTTTGCAAATTGTGTTGCATTAGCTGTTTTTACACCATATCCAATGAGTGATTCAAATGATACAAATGCAGTTTTGGTAAGTATTTAGTGTTTAGTATTTGTTTTTTTGTTGTTGTTATGTTATCATCAAAGTCAAAGTTATCATCATTATAATATATACGTCGTCGTCGTCGTCGTCGTCGTCGTGTCATCCAAATACATCAATTTATAAATAATTGGTTGTAAAGACATGTGACTGGCATGTGTCAGCCGATGAATTTTTAATATGTTTTTTAATCACAGCCGTACACACAAATCATTAATTATTTTTGATAAATTTTCTCTACTTTAGTTGTGTACACAATCCATTACATAACCGCAATCACAGACATACATGCTGCTGATGATGATGATGATGATGATGATTGTTGTAATGCGGATTTTATTATTTAACCACTTTGATAAAAGTGAAATACGATACTCTCTCTTTATGTTGCAGCATTCTAATATTTGTGTATTCGAATATATTATAAAATTACAAAACAACAATAAAGCATTATTTACACGAACATCATTATTTACATGTACAACATGTATCTGTGTCGGCAAACAATGGAGATAAATGCGCCGAAAAATATATATATATATAGAAAAAAAATTGGAAAAGTGGTGTGAGTATGTTTCAAGGGTTTGATGGAAAGCAAGTAAACAGGGAATAAAAAAAAAAATAAACCACTTTAAGATTATTTAAAAAATGAAAGTAAACGAATAAATAAATAGAATAATATTATTATTTACAGTGTAATTGTAATTAATTTTATTGGTGCCGTTAAATGTTTAACATTTGTCGTACACTGTAATCGCACGAGTTCGTCTAATGAAACGGTAAACTTGTTGTAGAGTAATTAAAGGGAAAATTAATTTACAGTGTAACAGTTAACATAATTTATTTCATTCACAACGGACACCGGCAACCGAAAACTTTGCTTTTGACTGTTGTGTATACTTAAAATTCAAAATAAATCACATTAGCCCCTAGTAATTTTGGTAGTAGTAGTAGTAGTAGTAGTAGTACTATTATACCACCCAACACATAAATATTTATCATTTTATATACAGAAAATTTCCTATCACATAAATATCAAATTTTATTATTCCATTAAATTTATCGACTTGTACTAATTTTGTTATCGTCGTTTATATACTCTTCAATATTAAATTATAAATGTAAATTTTATTCATATTATTTATAATATATATATTTTGCGATGAGAAATTTACAAAATATACATTCTATAGTGTGTGTGTAAATGTGTGACTATTCATTTGAGATTGATTAAGGAAATTTTTAAATACACATATAAAATTAAAACGGAAAACAAATTAGTAATTAAAAGTTTTATACATGGAACACTTTATATATCAATATTTGCATATATTTGCATTGAGATACAGTAAAGTTTACATATAGCAAAGATGGGACAACTTAATGTACAATCCACACGAGTGTGACACGTGTGACAGAGAGACACACACACACACACACACACAGAGAGAGCGAGAGAGAGAGAGTATATTTTAAAATAGAAAATAAAATTTAAAAATTAAGAATAAAATTAGTGTTGGAAAATTAAAACTATATTACAGTTTATGTCAAAGTGTCACAAAAATTTCAAGTTAAAGGATTACCTCCTCTGCCGGCGGCCGACTATGCATGAAGATTCTACTGTTACTTTAAAAGTAGTCGTAATAATAGTAAACCCATTTGTAATCCAAAAATTTTATGTAACAAAAAAAGTATAAAAAGGATATGGGTGGGTGGGTGGGTGGATGGGGTGTGGATGATGATGGTTATTGTATAGATGAAAGAAAAATGGAAAATTATTAACTATTTTTTTTTTTACTGTGACACATAATTTATTTACACGCACACACACACACACACACTCACCACTGTTGTTTGTGGTGTTTGTGGTGGTTGTGTGGTGCTCTAAAATAAAAAAAAAACTCAATGAAAACATTATGTAAATTTTTAATTGAATTTATCAACAACAACAAAACAATCAAAACAATCAAAAACAATTATATTAATATTAATTAATATTTAAATTTTGTATAATTATTTTGCGGCGCCATAAATTCCATTATCACACACACACACACACACACACACATTATTTTATTATATATATTAAATTTCAAATAAATACACTGTCAATTTTAATTACCGATTTATTATTTTAATAGGTATTTGTTGTTGTTGTTGTATTTTAATAAATTCATTTCATTTAATTTTTTTTCCGGTTGTGTGATCGTGTCGATTGATGGGCGATGGTTGGGGTCGGTTTGACAGTAAAGGTAAAAGGAGACGGGTTACTTTAAAAGTGATACATTATTATTTAATAGCTGAAAAAACACCTAATTATTTGTGGTGGAAAAATGAAGACTTTTTTTTTTTCCACTTCAGATATTAAACAGTTAATTTTTAAATTTTTATCATCCTCAATCAAATCGTCCTCTTATCCTTTTTCATTTTTTTTTCTTTTGTATTTAATTTCCATTTTTGGATATTATTTTTCTATAGAAATAATGATAATAAAATGAAAATCAAAGAAATCACAGAAGAAAAATAGGCGGATGGGTGGTGGTGGTAGGTGGGTGTTGTGTTATTGTGGTTGATTGTAGGTCATAGAAATGAGAAGATTTAATAATAGAATAAATATATAAAACCTGTGTCCCATACAAAACCGAAATGGAAGAGGATTTAAAATTTAACATAGAAACCACTTTATTTATTTGCAATATAATTTTTCATTTCGCTTTCAACTGAAAAATACAACGATTTGTTCAACAATGTTTAATTAAATGACTTTTTTATGATGTCGGTGTGTGTATGAGGAATGCTGGCGTAGAACACACGGTGGTCGCCGTCGCCTTTTGAAAACCGTTTCCTTTCCATAGCCACCATATGCCATAAAAAGTGTTGGACAATCAAAATTAATTGGTTCATTTTTTCTCCAAAAAATTATACTCTCTAACACAGTTTTGACAGTTTCATTGAACATAACGTTCGCAGAGAAACTAACAGATGGTGCACCACATTTTTGTATAGTTTTTTGGTATAATCCTTCCGAATACTTATGAGACATAGTGTATATATATGATATTGTAAATAGAAATTAGAAAACATAAAGAAAGATCAAACGAAGAGTTTTGCTTTGGTTATATTTCTATGAATTTATATATTTTCTTGTGTGTGTGTGTGTGTGTGTTTGTGTGTGTGTGTTTGTGTATACTTTGTATTTGTGTCTATTGATTGAGTCATCCATTTGATGATGAATTTCTTCTGAATAAATGTAATTAAATTAATTGGTTAGTATTTATAATTTACAGGAAAACAAATTTTGTATATTTTCATTATATTTTGTATTTATTTTCCGTAATGGAATAGGGTGAAATTCATTGAATTGTCCATTTTCAATATTATAAATTATAATTAAATTAGTGAAAATTGAATATTTATAGTGAGTGGAGGGAAAAGTGCGGCGACAAAGAAACGATAACGATTTTATAATGAATTATAATTGTGCCATTAGTCGATAATGTGTGCTGTTGATGTTGTTCTTGTTATAGGAAAATTTAAATTGATACGATAACGCGATAATGATGATGATGATGATGATGATGATGATGATGATGATGACGGTGACGGTGATGATAACGTGTTTGTGTTTGATATGATTATTTAATAATAACCAAATTTACTTTACCATTTTATTTCCTCTTTCTCGATTTTGTTTAGGAAAATGTTGAAATTATTTTTCTAGTCATATTTACAACGGAATGTATTATGAAAATTATAGCCATGGGTTTTATGATGCATACGGGTGCCTATTTACGTAACGGTTGGAATTTATTAGATTTTTTTATAGTTGTTATTGGGTTTGTATATTAATATTTTTATTTTATTTTAATATTAATACGAATAATAATTAATGTTATTTTAAACAGAATGATAAGTACAGCCTTGACCAGTATAATGAAAGACGGTTTTGATGTAAAAGCTTTACGTGCATTTCGTGTCCTGCGACCATTACGTTTAGTTTCGGGTGTACCAAGTAATTAATTAATCACATCACCATCACAATCTTTGATTTTAATTTATTCTTATTTCTTTTTACCATCATTACCATCTTCAAGGTCTTCAAGTTGTACTAAATTCTATATTACGTGCAATGGTACCATTATTACACATTGCACTTTTAGTTATATTTGTCATTATCATTTATGCAATCATTGGTTTAGAATTATTTTCGGGTAAAATGCATAAGACATGTTTTAATAATGCCAGTAAGTATTTTGTGTGGTGGTTGCCACGGACGCTTAGCATATTCAAAAATTAATTAATTAATGGAATTTTTATGTCAATTTTTTTTCGTTTTAAAAAAAGCTAAAGAAAAAATGGAAGAACCACATCCGTGCGGTGAGGCGGGTTTTGATTGTAAAGATATCGGTGATTATGTGTGTCAATTGTATTGGGAGGGACCCAATCGTGGTATAACAAATTTTGATAATTTTGGTTTAGCAATGTTAACGGTATTCCAATGTGTAACGCTGGAAGGTTGGACCGATGTTTTATATGGTGTAAGAGCAACATCGTATATTCGTAAAAAAAAAATCGATAGAATTTTTTTTAAACTAAAAATTTATTTATTTTCTTATAAACAAAAAAAAAAAAGATTCAAGACGCGATGGGCAGCACATGGCAATGGATTTATTTTGTCTCAATGGTAATATTAGGTGCATTTTTTGTTATGAATTTAATTTTGGGTGTTCTTAGTGGGTACGTATAAATATATGATAAAATAAAAATATAAAATTCCACACATACAGACACAGAGAGACAGACGAACGATGAATTCTATAGGTTTTTATTAATTTTGGCCGGGCCATGTTTGTTTTACAAAAATTAATAAATTCTATGGAATTCGGTTTCGCTGTTAAAAACCATTAACAATTATTTCACATATATTTTCTATTTTATTATTAAAAAATAACACACACACACACACAGTGAATTTTCAAAAGAACGTACAAAAGCAAAAAATCGTGGTGATTTTCAAAAATTACGTGAAAAACAACAAATTGAAGAAGATTTGCGTGGCTATTTGGATTGGATAACACAGGCGGAAGACATTGAACCGGACGCAGAAGGTATTTTAATGCAAGGTAATAAGGTGAAACAACAAAATGATATGATGGATTCAATGGATCAATTGGGTGACGACGGTGAACTACAACAAGAATCATGGTTTAAAAAAAAGAAAAAAGATTTTGATCGAATAAATCGTCGGTTGCGACGGGCGTGTCGTAAAGCCGTAAAATCACAAGCATTTTATTGGTTAATTATTGTTTTAGTATTTTTAAATACAGTTGTTTTGGCAACCGAACACTATCATCAACCGCCGTGGCTGGATGAATTTCAAGGTAATAAAATGGATAATTTATTTGACGCAGCGTTTGTTTCGTATGGCAGCGTTTTTTTTTTTTTGTCGTTTTCGTTAATTAATTAATTTCAACATTTCAGATTCAACAAATATATTTTTTGTTGCATTATTTACATTAGAAATGATGTTAAAAATGTATAGTTTAGGTTTTCAAGGTTATTTTGTATCGTTATTCAATCGTTTCGATTGTTTCGTTGTCTTTGGTAGCATATTTGAAATGGCGTTAACAAAAAATGATCTAATGCCACCGTTGGGCATTTCTGTGTTACGTTGTGTCCGTTTGTTGCGTGTGTTTAAGGTAACAAAGTAAGTAATAAAATCTGTAAAAAAAAATAGACAACAAAATATAATTTTTCGCTAAAACAATACGGCCACGTAATGTCTGTCTTTAACTTTTTTTCAGATATTGGCGTTCATTATCAAATTTAGTAGCCTCATTATTAAATTCAATTCAATCGATTGCATCACTTTTACTCTTACTATTTTTATTCATTGTAATATTTGCGCTATTGGGTATGCAAGTGTTTGGCGGACGCTTTAATTTTGATGGAATAACCGATAAACCACGTTCAAATTTTGATAGTTTTTGGCAAAGTTTATTAACTGTATTTCAGGTAATTATGGGTGTGTGGAAATGAAAAACTAGATTAAATTTTACATGTCCATACAATTACATAGATATTAACGGGTGAGGATTGGAATACGGTGATGTACGATGGTATACAAGCCTACGGTGGTGTTGCATCATTTGGTGTTTTAGCATGCATTTATTTTATAATATTATTTATTTGTGGTAATTATATATTATTAAATGTTTTCTTGGCCATTGCTGTGGATAATTTAGCCGATGCCGATTCATTAACGGAAATTTCCAAAGAAGAAGTAATTTCATAATATTGTTTAAATATTATTTGGGTGTGGTTGGGAAACAGCCGTATTTTAAAATTACATATTTCTTACTAAAAACATTCCAAACATTCCACACATTCCAAACATTCCACACAGGAAGATGAAAATAAACCAAAATCACATAGTCCGACACCGAACGGAGACGATGATGAAATGCAAGACGAAGAAGAGGAGGAAGACGATGAAGAAGAAATTGATGAAGATAATATGTCCGACAGAGATGAAGAAACAATATCAGAAACAAAAATTCATCTGGAAGATGATGATGAAGGTTATGAAGACGATGGCCAAGGTATGCGATTTGTGTTTCCTTTTACTATTATTTTATCATACAAAATATATGTTAATTTATAAAATTTTATAATAGAAAGAGTATTTCATAAATTGTATACAAAAAATAACGCGGTACGCTACGGTATACGTGCGTTGTAAAAATTATATAATTGTTTTTTTCTGGTCCTATCGCATTCACAAACAATCAATCAAATTTTGTATGTGGTAAATCAAATCATTACCACATATGAATTCTGAATAATTAAATTTTAATAGCCCCATTCATCCATTCAAACAAATAAACAGTACCGGGTTTTATGTCGTCGGCACTTTTAAGTACCATTTCAAAAATTGTTTTGTGAATTTATATAAAAATACTTTTTTGAGGCGCGACCCTTCAGCGAAATAAAAAAAAATCCATCCACCCATCCGTTAGAAAAATAGAAAAATTAAAAACTAATTATATAACAAACATTCGCCCACAAACAAAAAAAAAAAACGCGGCGCGGTAAAATAATGAATTAAAATTTGCCAATAAAAAAAAATTAACAAACATTTTTTTCTAATAAAAAATTAAAAATCCAATCCAATTAACACTACTACAACAACAACAATATAAAACATAATTAGAAATGCGTGATGGTGGCGGAGGAGGCGGCGGCGGAGGCGGAGGTGGCGGCGGCGTACGCGGTGGTGGTGACATTATAACAACGGCTCGGCCAAGACGTTTATCTGAAATCAGCATAAAGAAGACAAAAAAACCGATACCACGTGGCAGTGCATTTTTTATATTTTCACATACAAACAGGTAATTATTGTTGTGTGTGTTCATAGTATAAAAATGTGTAAATTATATAAAAAAAAATTGTGTTAGAAGAAGAATGGCAAGTGACAGTGAATGATCGGATGCTGGTAATGCTGATGATGGTGATGATGACAAAAATAGATTAATATTGTGTTAAACTAATGACCGTACACAGAGAGACAAACACAAACTACTACTACTGATGTGGCAACATCAAATAGTTGTTGGCAAACAGTGTTGCCACTTCACACTTCAAAAATTGCGAAATTATCGGCTTAATATATATTTTCGGTTGAACCAATACATACAATAAAAGTTTTATAGGCGTATAGGATTGGTTCGAAATCGAAACCTTCAGCAATTTTGTGAATAGTAGTTTGTGACACACACCCACACACACACACACACACACACACACACACCTCCTACCAACAATTTTTTTTTTATATATAAATACGCATATTTCTATGTTTTGTCCGTGTCTCTATCGCTCGCTCGCATTTCTGCTGTGGCTCGCTCGATCTGCTTTTCTAAATTGTGTGTGTATAAATAATGTGTAATGTTTACGTTTTATATAAATAAATATTGTTATGCGGTCGGGTGATTGTGATTGGACGCGATCGATCCGTAATTGATAATTACCGAAAAAATTCAATAAAACATTTTGTTAATGTACAAAAAATTACACACAACAAATGAAAACGAATTTTAATAATCCAATTAACAAAAATATTTGTAAGCGCCAAAACATTTGTATGATATATCGTAGCGCTATCTCACTCACACACACACACACACACAAACACATACACACAAATACACTGTTAAAATTAATACAAAATTTGTGCTATATTATTGTTGGATTTATTTTGAGAATTTTTTTCCAGATCAAAATGATGAATATGCTGTTGTAACATCAGCACGTCCACGTCGTATGTCCGACACAAATACACAGCCAACACAAATTTTACCAATTCCACCAGCTTCTTCATTTTTTGTGTTATCACAGACAAACAGGTGGGCGAGGGATCGGCCATCGGCCGCCAACTATTTATTGTGTCACCAATAATTATAGAAAATAAATTAGTACCTCTTTTGGTGGTGTGGGAGAGGTGGTGGGGGAGGGAGGGGGGGGGGGGTACAATTGCACGAATCAGAAATTGTTGTAGCACGTTTCCCATCATCATTATTATTATTTTTAATTGTTATATGTTTATATGCCGTGCGTTTAACGCCACCCTCAACCATTTTGTTTTTATTTTGGAATAATAATTGTTTAAATGAATTTTTTCAAATTACGAATTGGCAACACAAAAAATTATAAATTTTATACAATACATTTTTTTTTTTTATCAGAAAAAGAACCGCGAAATTCAAATTTTCTTACATTTTGTAATTTCAAAATAATAAATAAAATTCAATGTTTTTTTTGTTCCCATTTTTTGTTTTGTTTGTAAATTTGTGTATTTCCTTTTAATATATCATACAACACTTTTGCTATCTCACTATATCTCTCTCTCGCTGACACACTGTGTCTCTTGCTATCCTCCTTTTTCTTCTCCAATTCTATTGGCTTGACAACAACGAAAGAGAAGATAAAAAATGATGTGCAATCATTAAATTTAGTGCTTCATTCGGAGCAATTTATTTCATTATTATTTCGATTTGAAAAAATTATTGTAACTTTGTGATACGAGAAATAATTGTTAGCAATAGAATTGCGTGTAATTTTGTATCAACTTAAAACATACAACACAACAAAACTCGGATTAACGATGGAGGAATGAAAACAAAAAATAGTTAACAATTTAAAAATGCACGATTAACGTTAATAATAACCAAAACCCTTAAAAAAAACTAATGCATTCGGACACCATAAAATATAATCATTCACACACACACACACACACACAGAAACACCCACATACACACACAAAACACGTGTGCGATTAATAATAAATGAAAAATGATACTGCATGAATGTTGCTTGTTTGAGTGTGTGTGGTGTCCCATTTTGTTATTTTGTATGTGCGTTGCGTTGCGATGCCATGTTTTTTCATATTAATTTTTAATTTTTAATTAATACCGTTTTTTCTTTGAATTTACACTTATGCCGTTATAAAATATATTCTTATTTATACGGTACACACCTAAACGTCACAATAATTAATGGCATAAGTGTAATTTTATCCATATTAACAACAACAACAAATAACAGTAATAAACGAAATCGTAATGTTTTGCAATTAAATTAATATTAATTAACAACCATTTTTGTTTTCGTTTTTTATTGTATAACATTAATATTCTGGGTAGGGGCAATGGGTGTTCGATAACCGATATGAATTTATAATTTATAGAAATTTAGACACACACACACACACAATAATTATAAACAATTATAAAATATAGTTTTAATTAGTAAATTTATATTCTGTATCGGTTATCTCTCATCACCTCCATCCAGTCTTGTTATTATTTAAAAAAAAAAAAATTACCCCCACCCATAGAATTATTAAAATTATAATAATGACACACTAAAAACATTTTCGATATAAAATAGAAAAAAACACAAAATTAAAGTGTTTTGTGTATCGAAAATGTTTTTAAACATTAAATTTTAATTAAATTAAATTCAATAAATTAATATTTATTTATTTTATATTCGTGTTTATTATATCGTCGGCGTCGTCGTCGTCGTCGTCGTCGTTGGACAACCTCAAAACAAAACTACATCAATGCGTTCACAAAACAACAATTTAGATTTCGAGTATTTTGTCACTGGTTAAGTAACAACAGTCATTTTTGTAATATAATATTAGCATGTATTATGTTTTCGTCGGCTATGTTGGCTGCTGAAGATCCACTAATTGCTGAATCACCAAGAAATAAGGTAATTTAAATTAAATTGATTTATTAATTAAGTGTGTAGGAAAAAAAATGTCCGCTTTTGACAACCGTTATAACAAATGTTGTTACGGTGGCAATGGCATTTTTTCTATATGTCTTTTCTTATACACACAGTGGCGTGCCGGGCATTTGTTATAATGAGTTACGGACAAATTTAGTTAATTAGTTTTTACAATTTAATAACTGTGTACTGTTTTATTATTTTTTAAAATATTAATATTTATTTTAATAATATGTAATTTAATTAATTTTTATTATACCAATGGCCGCTGCTGCCGCAAAAACGAATGGCACATGATGACGATGATGATGATGATGATGATGATGTTGGCGTAGATTTTAAATTATTTTGATTATTTTTTCACAACAATATTTACAATTGAATTGGTATTAAAATTAATATCATATGGATTCGTATTTCATAAGGGTGCATTTTGTCGTTCAGCATTTAATCTATTGGATTTATTGGTTGTATGTGTATCGCTAATATCGATTGTATTCAGGCAAGAAGAACTTACCCCACCCGACTTTGATCCGTCCGATAGCAATCAAAGAAATAACTTTTATGAAATACAATTATTTTTCAGTTCTGGTGCAATATCCGTTGTTAAAATACTACGTGTATTTCGTGTATTAAGACCGCTACGTGCTATAAATCGTGCCAAAGGCTTAAAGGTAATTAATTTTTATTTTCCAATTTTGTATTTTATTCGATTAATTTTTCTTAATTAATAATTTAGATAATTTTTATATTAATTCATTTTTGGTTTTTTTTTTTTTTTTTGATGAATTTTAATTTTAATTTATTTATTCTTTGGTTTTTTTTTTTTTAAATTTTAATTGTTTATTCATCCAATCGACCCATTCCACCGTACCGCCCGCCGCCCACCGGTCACCTCCATTCATTTTTTGTTTTTCAAAACACAATGTGTTCGCACATTATCTGTCGGTCAACTACTTTGGATTTCAAACGCGATTTTCGGTTTTTGTGTGGATACAAACAATTTTGTGCAAGCGTCGACGAGCGCCCGTTAACGGACACCCATTTTTTTTTTTTTTTTATGTTTTAAACGGAATGAATGGAGGTGCAATGGATGGTTGCGTGCACATCATCACAATAACTTTGCAACACATTTTGTTTGAGAGAGTCAAAATAAAGAAAAATTGAGAAAAAAAAGAGTGATATTAAGAGGGTGAGACAAATTTTGGAATAAGAATTTATGAGTGAATTGAAAAAACAGTTTCTATCTCTCTGCGTCGTTCGTCTTTGTCTTCGGCTCTCGGTCTCTTTTCGGCTCGCTCTACTATCCCAATAATTTAATTGGTAAATTATGTAAAAAGATCTCGAATTTCATTTCATTTTTCCTCCTTTTTATTCATTCATTTATTCTTTCTTTCTTTTTCACACATACTTTTCTTACTTGCGCTCACAATCATCATCTAGCGATAGCTATAAGTATATA
Source organism: Bibio marci (assembly GCA_910594885.2). NCBI lineage: Eukaryota > Metazoa > Arthropoda > Insecta > Diptera > Bibionidae > Bibio > Bibio marci. The sequence goes on along the minus strand of OU343119.1, from coordinate 19,870,704 downwards.
AAAATATATATATTTAAAAATAATTGACACACGCACATAACGGTAAAATGTTACAGTTATTTTTTTGTTGTTATTCTTTTGTTTCTTTTGTGTTCTGGGACATTATTATTTTGTAAAATACACAAAGCGATACATGCGCACACACACACACACACACACACATACACAAACATACACACACAAATACGCGCACGCGCGCGCGCGAACCGGTACAACTTCAATCCATAATCCATATGGAATAGTATTATTTCAAAAAATTCTTATGAAATTGTAGCTAAATATTTATTATTGGTAAAATGAAATTTATTGGATTCATTCAATGGTAATATTTCTATTCCATATATAAGTAAAGGGTAGCGTAAAGAGGTGTAGATAAACTGTGTTTGACTTCTAGACCAAAGTCGCATGTATTCATCATCTTACGGGGGAGGTTTTTATAGCCGTAACTGTTTAAAATGGGTTTTTAAACGTTTGTTTTTAACAGAGGTGTTTTTAACAGTGTTGTTTTTAACAGTGTAGTTTTTAAGCGAAGTGTTTTTAACGCGTCTATTAGACCTTCTTATTTAAAGAATACGCGATAACCAAACGTAGATGTTAAAAACACATGTGTTAAAAAACGAAACACTGTGAAAAAAAAACCCCCATACGTTTAACTGTGTAACTGTATAAATATTACCTTTATATCACACACACACACACACACACACATACTCACCTATATATTTTCCTATATGTAAATGTATTGAGACGGCTATAAAAAAATATGCAATAAGCATGGGAATTTTTGTACTTTGGTCTAGCGGAAAAAATTCAATATTATAAATAATTTGTTATGTAAAAATTATGTATAAAATTACATAAGATAATGCCGCGTTGTTGATGTTTTAATACATTGATAATTTGCATCGATTTGCAGTACACCTCTCTAGACTACATATTTTTTTTCCATATAGAATAGAGAAAATATGTGTGGTGTGTGTGTTTGTGTGTGTTTGCTAAAGCGATCTGGTCTTGGCTAAAAGTTAATTTTTTCCATTTCGTGCTACTTGAAAAGTTTTGCATTTCGACAGAAACCCACCCGTCAATAATTTTCACCACAAAAAACCAAAATCATATTTTATCTATGCGTTAGCAGAGGTAGTGCAGAGCAGCAGCATACACACACACACACACACACACACCCACACACCTGCTTCTTTAACCATATAAAAAGGGTGGTTAAAATTGATTTTAGTATTGCAAAATGTAAAACATGCGCAACAAATAAAATCAATAGATACGAGTTTTGTTTTTTCTTTTTTTTTTTTTTTTGACAGTTAATACATGTGTTTTGTGTCAAAAAAAAAAAAAAAACAAAAATTATAAACAAAAACAAAGAGCGAGAGAAAACATCAACTAAATCTCACCGCAAACATATTTTCCATTTAATTTATTTATTTATTTTTCTTTTATTATTATTATTGTTATTATTATTATTATTATTATTATTATTATTTATTTAAATAATTGTAATTTTTTTGTTATCATAATTTCTTTATTTGTTTTTTTTTTTTTTTGTATTTTTTTTTGTTTATTTTGACATGAAAAAAAAAAAAAATTGTTAAAACAAAAAACCAAACAAAAATCTTCCGCTACACACAAACAATCAAATGAAAAAATATATATATATTTATAAAACAATTGTGAAACAAATAAAATATAGCATGTAGTGCAGTGTGTCATAGTCGCTGTTAAGACTATCGGAAATATTGTACTAGTCACATGTTTATTGCAATTCATGTTTGCTGTTATCGGAGTGCAATTATTTAAGGTAGGCTGTGGTCTCTATAAATACACAAAACAATAAAAAACACACACAAATTTTAATTTGTTTTGTTTTTTTTATAATATTTAATTTAAAGTTGAAAAAACAATCAAATGTTTAAGTTTTAAGTTATTGAAACCGATTTTTTTGTTTCCCCGTTTTTTTTTTTTTTTTTTTTTATTTTATGTTTTGAAATTCCTTAAACAAACCACAGACTCCCAACGACCCTTCCCACGGCCGCCCGCCACTCCGTTTTAAAAAGAAAAAAAAAAAAATCTAAAGTGTTTTTGTTGTTCCCCCTTTGTTTTATTTCTTTTATTTTATGTTTATGTTTTCGTATTTACCGTTCCCTCCCACCATCCTCCAACAACCTATATATTTTTTTTGTTTTAAAAAATAAACACAAACACACACACACACACACACGAAATCACCACCAACCACACACTACCAAAAAAAATTTAAAAAACCACCACCACCATCACCCACAACTACCACCACCACCACCACTACCACCACCGCCGCCGCCGCCGCCGCCGCCACATAACCTTTTTTTTGCTATTGATATTGGCCTTAGCCTGCCGATTCGTTTGCTGCCGTTTTGCGCCGCCCGCAGTCAACCCCCTAAATGTCCCATCATATAATATAATATTATAATTATTATGCCGCCGCCACATCATATCCGTTAATTAATTAATTAATTAATTATATTTTACCGTTTTAAGAAAAAAAAAAAACATTTATGTATAAAATTTTTGTTCTTTCTATAATTTAAATGTACGACAAAGAAAACAAAAAATACTTCAAATTACTGAAAAACCAGTGGTGTAAATGAGAAAAAAAAAAAAAAACCCCACGCCCTAAATTTACATAAGGCATGGGTGAAAAAAATTCCCGCTGGGTCTAACCACCAGATTATGGTTTACACGTTGTTACCGCTCGAAACGAATGGTGGTCTCACCGATTGTTATTAAATTTTAACGTATATATTGGGTCTAATAACTAAGTGCGGCGGATAATCTGATAGGTGCGCGGTAAGTAGTACGCTTTACGCAGTGCAAAGATCCTGGTTAAAAACGGAAGAAGAATTAGCATTAGCATTAGATGTTACCCAAGCACAAGTGTTTCCAAACGTTTATAGAAAATGGGAATGGTTGAAAAGCTATCGTATTGGGTATCACATGAACATTGACCGAAAGACAACTGGCAAATCAGAAAAACAATGTGTGTAAAATTTTGTTTCAAAGACATTTAATTTAGGCATCGAATTTTGTGACGAAAAATGGATCCATTACGATAATCCAATAAATGTCTGAAAGACATGGGTGGAAGAGAGGTGAACCAGGTCCACCAAAACACCAAAATACAATATTCATGGTTCTAAAGTTATGCTGTGTATCGGATGTGGGACCAATGATTGGTACAGTGTGTACAGTGTGAGCTGCTTAAACCAGAACAAAACATCACTGTTGAATGTTAGCGAGAGCAATTAATACAATTGAGCCGAACATCTATTTCTTACCACAATATCGCCAAAACTTAGTGTTATAGACCCAATAGCAAATGGCAATATTTTCGCAGAGAAAAATTCTAATTTAAAATCACACAAATTAATTAAAACTAATGTTAAAACGTTAATTTACAAACAAATATGGCGCAGCTGGTTTTTTTTTTAAATTTTTTTTCGTGGTAAGTAATATCAAAATGAAAAGAACAAAAATGATTTGATAATTACAGCGGGAATCGTCTTATTAATAATTGGTTACCATCAAAAAGTGAATTTAATTGTGTTTTCTGTTACATTTTTTTTGGTTTTCTTTAAATTGTATGCGCACCTTTTGGGTATCTTTTTTGTATTTTTTTTTTTTTTTAACCTTACATTTTTTTTACTAATACAAAATTTTTTTTTTTTTTGTTTCCAATTTTATTTCTAATTGTTAAAATATATTTCTCCACTATTGTTTTTTTTTTTTTTTTTATATATATGCAAATTATTTCACACAAAACATTTATTGTGTTTTCTGTGACTGTTGCGCTGTTTATTAATTAAATTTTTTGTACATATTTTTTTCTCATATTTAAATTTAATTTTAATTCTCTAATTATTATTATTTATTATTATTTTATATTATTATAAATTATATATTTTTAAATATTTGTTTCAGTTATATATAAAAAAAGCATATATATATACACACACACACACACACACACACACACACAAACATTCACCCATGCGTGGAGTGAACTGTGGAATTAACAGCGATTGCTTGTAGCTACCGAAATAAAAGTGTGTTTCATTTTTGTATGGAAATTATTTTAAAACATTAATTTCTTTTACACTTTGAACATCTTTCTCTATCTCTTCATCTTTGCCTTTCGCTCACACAAAAAAAAAGCCACCAAACATTTGTGAGACGGTACGTACAATGATAGCATTACCACAAAACAGTAGTCGTCATATTTAAAGAAGCTAGGGATCCACAATTTTATTCATACCACTATTCTTTTTATACATACTCAAATACAATTTCGAAAAAAGGATTAAATAAGTACATCAAAAAAATCACTCCATTTAACCGTATCCATATACATTTAAATTAAACACACACACACACCAACACCCACACACACTCATATATATTTATATATATAAGGTTGTCAACTATCTCCCTTCCGCCTTTTTGCTCTTTATTCAATGCTTTATAAAAAGTGTTACAGTAATCGGATTTAGTTCAAATATGCGCCGTTTTGTTCGATAATCTGTTTCCATCTAGACTGCAACTTCATAATACCTCCCTCGTAGAAGCCCCCCTCCTTATTTGCGAAGAACTCGGACAGCCACTTTTCACAAGCCTCTTTTGAGATCAACTTTACACCACCAAGGGCGTTCGCCATGGACAGGAACAGGTGGTAATCACTTGGCGCTATGTCCGGGCTATATGGTGGATGCGATAAAACCTCCCATCCGAGCTCCCGTAGCTTCTGACGAGTCATCAACGAAGTGTGTGGTCTGGCGTTGTCCTGGTGGAACACTACACCCTTCCTTTTGGCCAATTCTGGACGCTTCTGGTCGATCGCCTGCTTCAAGCGGTCCAGTTGTTCGCAGTAGATGGTAGAATTAAGCGTCTGGCCATATGGGAGCAGCTCATAGTGGATGATTCCCTTCCAATCCCACCAAACACACAGCAAAACCTTCCTGGCCGTCAATATCGGCTTGGCCACTGTTTGGGACGATTCACCGGCCTGCGACCACGACCGTTTTCGCTTGATATTGTCGTATGTGATCCATTTTTCGTCGCCAGTCACCATCCGCTTCAAGAATGGGTCGAGTTCGTTCCGTTTCAGCAGCATTTCGCAAATGGAAATTCGGTCCATTAGATTTTTCACTGTTAATTCATGTGGCACCCAAACATCAAGCTTTTTTTTGTATCCAGCCTTCTGCAGATGGTTTAAAATGGTTTGGTGACTAACTCCCATCTCCTGGGCGATGTCACGAGATGCCACATGCCGGTCTAACTCGATGTATTCCATGATTTGATCGGTATTTGTCGTCACAGGTCTTCCGCCGGCTGGCTTATCCATGGTGTCGTTTTCACCGGCTCTGAATCGTCGAAACCATTCCTCCGTGGTTCGAAGTGATAGAGTACCATCCCCCAAAACACCATTAATCTCACGGAACGTTTCTCTAGCGGATTTGCCTTTAACGAAGGAAAACTTTAAAATAGCGCGAATTTCGGCGTTAGTGAACTCCATGTTTACACGTCTATAACTGTTGAACGCAATATCCAAACTAATCATACATAGCGTCGTTTTGTTTGTTATGTCAAGAGCTTTCAAATTATGTACAGTGTTGCCAGATACGAGCTCTGTAGCGCTTTGTACATAGCCGCGAAATTAAAAAGACAAAAAGGCGGAAGGGAGATATTTGACAACCTTATATATAGAAAAACAGATCAAAACTTTTATTATTGTAAACAAACGTTTCAAATGGATCAAGGGGGTAGTAGAACCCTACACATTCAAATCGAGCCCAACAATATTTAATATATAGCTGTTGCGAATTGATGGTCAAATATTCCATTTTTAAATGTTTTAATCTTGAGCTAAAGTATCTGCGGTTCTAATTTTGTCGGAATACAAGTGAATCACAATTTTTGTAATTATTTGACACATGTATTTTCTGTCAAAAATTCATTCAATTTGATTTTCCATTAAAAATAGAATGACATTCGTGTTACTGATTACTTAATGTAAAAGCACAGATTAGCAAATGAACGCAATGGTATCCACTGCGCATATTCACTTGAGTTTATAAAAACGGTATGTTGTTGAACAAGCAATCGATAGGAGAAAAAAAGTGACAATGGGCACCCTTAATATTTACATAAAATTACAAAATTGTGAAGTCACTGAAATATTTGAAAATGTGTCCCACATTAAAAAACTTTGCCGTTATGTAAATAGCTTAAAAATATAAAAAATACATGCTTTTTTAATAACTGTTATTTCTTTTGTTTTTAGTTTTGTTCATTTGTTTTCTGTTTTTATTTTTTTTTAAATTTTTTTCTATTGTTTGATTTTTATTTTAAATTAATTTTAATTATCTGTTTCGATTTAGAAAAAGGCGCAGGTCCTCTATCCGAATATTTTTTAAATCAATTAATCGCCATATTGTTTTTTTTTTTTAATATTTCTTTTGTTAGGTATGAGTGTTGACATTCGTGTGTGTGTGTGTGTGTGTGTGTGTGTGTGTGTGAATAAATTCTTATGTTTTTTATATATTTTAAATGTGTTTTATTCTTTTTGTTTTGTTGCCAATTGTATATTTGCCAAATTTTTTCATACGTTATTTTATTATTTGTTGTGAATGTGTTGTTGTTATTGATTTTTTTTTTTTTTGTTGTTGTTGTTATGTTCGCATTTATCATTTTTTTTTTTTTGTTTATCGTGTTCTGTGGTGTGTGTTTAAAAACAAAAAACTGTTATTGTATACGCCGACGCCACCGTCGCCGCCGCCGCCGCCGCCGCCAAAACGCACATAAACAAAAAAATATACTTTTAAAAATGTGCCTTATCTCGGTGAAAAGGTCGCCGCTGCCGCCGCCACTGCCTTCGCCGCCGTTGCAAAATTTATTTATTTATTTTTTTTGCATGTATTTTATATCAAATTTTATTTATTTTTTTTTTTTTTAAAGATAATAATTAACTTGCCATTTTTTTCGCATATTTTAAACGGCCATGTAAATAAATGCTGTTTACACATATCCACATTCTATCGGCGCCAAGATCAATCGAACTTAAACGGCGTTTGGAATGGATAAATTTTGTAAATTAGTAAACCGCCATTTTCTACGAAATGGTGATGGAAATGATATGTCGAGAAAGAAACCAGAAATTGTTCAAATTGTTCGCGTGCGCTAAACAAGCAACGACGAGAGTATAAAATAAAAGGTGGTGGCGGATTTATTGTAAAAAAAATCTATCTTTCTCTAATCTCTTTGCTCTATTTTTTTTTAGTTCTGTTTATTTTCATCTTCATCTTTTTTTAATTTACAAAATGTCTCACATATTTTATATTTGAATTATAAACATAAAAAATGCATACACAATTGCACACACACACACACACATACACACATAAATACATTACAAACATACACACTGACAAACACACATTTTTTAATCTGTTGTGTAATATACAATAAAACAATTGAAAACATATTTAAAACACATTTTAAAACAAATGAACAAATGAACAAATGAAATTTCCACCGCCGTCCCTGCACTTTTATATATTTATTTTTTTTTTAACAGCAATTTTAGTAGTAGTACACACACACACACACACAAACAAAAAAACAAAAAATAAATGTATTATGTGTTAAGGAAAAAAAAAAAAAAAAATTCAAAAAAATACCCTTTTGGTGCACCACCGATTTTTTTTTTTTTTATTTTTGTTTTAATTAATTATGTGAAAAAAAATAAAAGAAAAAAGAAAAACGTACGGCGGCGCCATCAATACCACACACACACACACACACACACACTCACTCATAATATTTTACACTGTAAAAAAAATAAATAAAAATGGCAACTGTTTTTTAAGTTGTGTGAACATGTGAATGTCGGCGGTAGACAAAAATTGTGCGTCGCCGATGAAATGAATAAAAGTGAGAGAGAGAAGAAGCTGGAGAACCGAAATAAAAAAAAACAGGTTATGTGGTGAGAGATGATGATGACATCTTTTCACACAATAATTGTAATTGTATCAAATTAATGTATTATAACAGTAAATAATTATGTGTAACTATAAATAGATTTGTCGTCTCGTAATTTGTACCGTTACTCTGTATCAATACATGCATAAGTTTGTATATCTATATATATATATATATGTCTTTTAATATGTGTAATATTTTTATGTTATGTGTGTGTGTCGTCTCTATAAAATTTAAATTAATTCATTCTCACACATTCACACATGTAGTATAAAAATTCATTAAATTCGATTATAAACTTTGTAAACACAAATATGCAAATGACATTTATCCATTGAATATTCTAAAGGAAAATATTTCATTCGGTATTTCTCTACACAAACACACACATACTTGAACACAAAACAGTTAACAATTTTATCGTGAAATATCTATGCGTACAACCATGCCATTTTTATTATTATTATTATTATTATTATTATTATTATTAAAATTATTATCATTTTTAACATTTATAGGGTTTCTTTTGTTGTTTTTTTTTTACGTTTAAATTTACACGATATTGGGTCAGTGAAAAATGACCAGTTTTTTGAGGAGGGAGGAGGGAAGGGGGTGGAAATGCACTACTGCAATTAATGAACAATTAGCTAGAAATGTTGTCAGTCAACCAGTCAGAGTTCTGGGTCGTATTTTTAGTTTAGGTAAAATTTTGAAAAAGTACAAAAAAAAAAAAAAAACGAAGAAGAATAAAAATGAAAGCGAAAGAAAGAGAGAAGAGAAAATAGAAGACAAATTGAGTCGTATGAGTCGCAAGCGATGTTGTCACAAAAATTGTATTTCCTTTTATTATTTTTGATTTAATTTCAATATGTGTCTGTATTCATTTTAAATTATTTATAATTTTAACAGTGTAATTTTTTTTAAATTGTTAATTTAATTTTTATTTTCACATAACATTTATCAAAAAAAAATATTTATAGAACAAAATTATAATTATTAAAAATGTGACCATTTTCTTTTGTCAATTCTTTTTTTTTTTTTTTTTACGTAAATCATCATCAAATTTATTAACTACTGCTACTACTACTACTACTACTACTACTACTACTACTACTACTACTACTACTACTACTATTATTATAACTACTACTACTACCACGAAATAATAATAAAAAATTGCTACTATCACCATAATCACAACCACCACATCCACCACCACCAAATAATTACCAAATAAAAATTCACAATAATAATATAAAATAATTAATTTGACGAATTTTTTACGATTATCACCGAAAAATGTATTATTTATTACTATCAACCACAAACAAACAAACAAACAAACAAACACACACACACACCGCCGTAACAAAACGTATTTATCTTTTAAAAACTAATGAAAAAAAATCCAAACAAATAATAATAATGATAAAAAAAACCATAATCTGTTAAACAACAACCAACAATTTTTGACAACATCGTAAAATAATCACCGCCATCACCGTAACCACCGTGACCACCGTAACCACCGTAATCACCGTAATCACCGTAACCACCGTAACCACCATAACCACAACCACCACAACCACCACAACCACAACCACAACCACAACCACAACCACAACCACAACCACCAACACACCAATTAATTGTTATTATAAAAAATATTTAGTACGTAGTGAAATGTGTCATTGTCGCAATTAAAACCATTGGCAACATTATGTTGGTCACATATCTTCTACAATTTATGTTTGCTGTAATTGGAGTACAACTTTTTAAGGTAATTTTTTTTTTTTTTTTTTTTTGGTTATGTGTATTTTTTTTCACTTCTTTTTTTTTTTTTTTTTTATATCGTTTTCATAATTTATTAGAGAAAAAAAAAAAAAAAAAAATTACCATTACATTTTCGAAACAATACTGTATTTATTTTTTTCTATTATTATTATTATTATTATTATTATTATTATATTATTAGATTTAGATAGAAAATTGACAACCCCAAAACTAACGGTAAAACTAAATGTTATACAAAAAAAAAGTTACAAAATACACACACCGAAAACAAAATTTTTTTGTTTTTTTTTTTAATTAAATATGACAACCGTGTAAAATTTATTCAAAACCACGAAAGGGGAGGGGGGCACGGTTTTGAAGATGTCAAACGAAGGCGAATTGTTTTGTTTGCATTATATAATAATAAAAAGTACAGGCCAGACCATCAGCTGACCCATCAAATGTGCTTTTTTTTAAAGCCCACAAACAAAATTATATTTAATACAATGTTGCCAAATTTATTATAATTTAATTTTTTTTTTATATAACCACCGACAATTAAATAACCTCATAATTTACTAAATTTAAACAATATACGCATACACACACAATCGACGGGCGTCTCGTTGTGTGAACATAACACACCAACAGCAACACAGAAGAGTTGGTCAATAAAATAAGAAATTATGGAAAATTAACAATAAACAATTGGCGGCGATGCACCAAAACGGTGAGAATATTTCGGAGAAAATAAAACCGATTTTTTGGAATTTAGTTTCGTGGGTGCACTTAGCAAAATTAAAAATTGTCGGGCGAAAACAAAAGATGATGGATATTAACTAACGAGACGCCAATGCATTACATATATAAACAATATACAACATAGAAACATATACATTCACACACTAACACACACACACACACACACACACATCACCACTACCACCACCACCACCACCACCATCACAGACATCATCGTATTTACAAGTGTTAAATTGTTCGTAGTTAGACGAACCCCGTTCGATTTCGTTATAACGGGGAACAAAAAAAACAATCAGAAACAACAATGGGGGAGGGGGGGACGGAGGGGTAAAGAAAATTCAATGGTATTACTAACGAATTTAAAGATGATTGAAATTCGTTTGTACAATGCGCGCGCATACAAATTTTATTGTAAATATATATCATTTTTTAATTAACTTTCTTGATTTTTCATCATTGTGTTTTTTTAATTTATATTTTCATTTTACACACACATTTTTATTAATTTTTCTATCAATTTTCAATTTATTAGCAAATTAATTTGTACATATTTATTTCTTTTTTTTTTATTTTTTTATTTTTATTTTGGTTCTGTTTTTAATTTAAAATTTTAATTAATAATTTTTTTGTTTTTTTTTTTATTGTTTTAGTCATTAATTAAAAAAAAAAAAAAAAAAAAATTATTTGTGTCAAAAATGCTCGCCTCCTGAGCTAAGAAAAAAAAAAAAAAAAAAAAAACCCCCCCCCATAGCAATATTCGCATTTTGCCCCATTTTTGTGTGTCGTGCTTTTTTCTATTTGTTTTAGTTTTTTAATGAAATTATTTTTTTGCCATAAAAACAAAATTGTAATTGTGTGGCAGCAATTTTTTTTTTTTTTTTTTTCGTTTCGTTTCGTTTTGTTTTGTTTTGTTTTATTTTATTTTGTTTTGTTTTAGCGAAACAAAAATACAAAATTTTTTGTTTCATTACACGTTTTTTTTTTGTTTTTTTGTTTTTTTGTTTTTGTTTTTGTTTTATATTGTTATTTTATAATTGTAAAAAGAAAAAAATGGAAAAAAAAGAAAAAAAAATTAACACAAAAAAAAAAATAAAAATAAAAATAAATAAATTATAAATATGACAACGTTGCGTGCAAAAATTTATCCTTGCTGCAAACCAATCAATCACACAAAAAAAAGAAAAAAACTGCTCCACCTTTTATTGTGTTTTGTTTTGTTTCGTTATTTATTTTTTTTTTTTTCTTTTATATATAAATCCTTATTACTCCAACATACACACACCCACAAACACACACACACACTCACACTCACACACACACACACACAAATATTTATACACTGTAAAAAATAATTCATTCATTATTTAAACAAATTTTTTCTATTGTTTGGATTTTATTTTATTTTATTTTATTTTAAACATACACACACACACACACACACATACATTGAAACAAACACACACACACACACACACACACACACATATAAATTATAGTTACTGTATTAAAAAAATTGGATGTATGGACAATGGTCAGTAACCATCCCTCCTCACCGCGGATTTGTGTAAATATATATAAATTAAACAATGTTGTATTTAAAATAATACATTAAAAATACAACATTGTGAAAATTAAAATGAGAGAGACAGAGAGAGAGAAAGAGCACGATACAGTAACTATAAACTATACAAAAAAAAAATGCCAATTGTATATAATCGTAAAAACAACCCCTATTTTTATATTTTTTTTCTTTTTTTGCGCCGTATACCCCTTCGACTGCGCTATACATAAAATTAGAATAGAATAGTTACTTTTTTTGTTAAAAAAAAATATTCAATTTTTCCTTCTCTACACACACACACACACACACCACCACGCACACACTCACACACTGAAAAAGCAAAAATTAAATAAAATTTTAAATGCTGCCATTGTAAACGCACAAAAAATTTTGTAAATATAAAAATCTGTAAATAAATTTGTAAATACAAAAAAACCGTTATTATTTTATTTATTGTTTATTGTTTTTTTGTTTTGTTTTGCATATTGGGTTACCCACAACCGCAGCCACTGCAAACCACCACCACCACCGCCGCCTCTGCCTTTTATTTCGCTACACATTCTCCGTTTTATATTTCTTCCATTTCCCCTATTTCCAATTTGTGTGTATGGTAAGTAAAATAAAAACACAAAATCCACCACTTCCACCACCACCACCACCACCACCACCATATAAATAAATCAAAAAATGTTAGCAATGTGCGCGCGTGCGTTTACAATGAACATTTATTTAAATAAATTATTTTTATTTTGCTTTATTATATTTTTGTCTATACAGAAAATTTGACGCTATGACAAAAAAAAAAAATTGAATATTTTTTGTTTTTTTTTGAATTTATATAGAAAAATTTTAAGAGTGTTTTTTTTTTAATTTTTTTCAATAGTTTTGAAATTTTTGATTTTATTTTTATTTCTTTTTTTATAGTAGTTAAAAATTTCATGTATATTTTTGTAATATATAAATTTATTGATTCCGAAAATATATTATAAAATATGATTTTTATAATTTTTGGATTTTCAGAAGGTAGGGGGCGGGGGGGAGATGAAATATAAATTTTTTCTTTCATTTATAAATTAGTAGCAAAAGAGAACGCAGTGTTCATAAACAAAATCACACATTTTTTGTACTATAAATTATTTGAAATAGTCGGTCACACACACACACACACACACACACACACACACACACACACACACACACACATATAATTTAAAACAAAAGAAAATCCACACAAATATACAAAAAAAAAAATAAGAAAAATTTGTTGTAAATATTTTTTATTTATTTTAACAGTGTACACTTTTATTTTATTTAATTTTTTTTTTTACACATTACACACTATTAAAAATTATTTTTAACATTTAAAAAATTAAAAAAAAAAAACAACGCCGACTCTGTCTCACTTTAAATTTTATTATTATTAAAATTTTTTGTTTTCAATCAACAAATTTTCTAATAGAATTTTATTTTTTTGTTTTTTTTTTTATTTTATTTTATTTATCTCTTTTTTTTTTCCATTTTCAAAAATCAAAAAAAAAACCAAAAATATATTGAAAACCAATTTAGGGTAAATTTTTTTTTTGCACCGATGGTTCCAAAATGCAAAAAGCCGATTGTTTGTAAGTGTTGAAAAATTTTTTGTTTTTAATTTTATTAATATTTATAGAAATATAATTAGTGGACGTACCCCCCCGCCTTCAAACAAACACCACCCATCCGCCAATTTTTTTTCGTCGTCGCTGACATGGATATAATATTGGAAAAAAAATAAAAAAATAAAATAATTATTTCCCGGCTGCGCCAACATTTGTTACATTTGTTAGTTAAATAACGTAGTTGTATGAATTTTGAATGCGGCGAAAAAAAATTCGATCGTTTCACATTTATAGACCGTTTTTTAAAATTATTTACAGTGCGGCGGGTGGGGAGGGGTAGGTAGGGGAGAGGGGGTGCGTCAAAATTTTATATAATAAAATTATTAATTTATTTGGTTTTTTGTCTCTTTTTTTGTTTGTTGTTTGTCTCAGTGGAACATATTTGGTATATGAAAACGGTGAAGTTAATAAACCGGTGATAAAGGAACGTGTCTGGGATCATAATATATTTCATTTTGATAATGTTGCAAAAGCAATGTTAACGCTATTCACTGTATCGACATTTGAAGGATGGCCAAAGTAATTATGTTATTAATTAATAATTAACAAAAATCAAATCACCCATTTTTTGTTTGTGTATCATTCCGTTTCATAGTTTATTGTATGTGTCAATTGATTCGCAACAAGAAGATCGTGGAAAAATACATAATTTTCGTCCAATTGTGGCTGCCTATTATATTATTTATATAATTATTATAGCATTTTTTATGGTTAATATATTCGTTGGTTTTGTCATCGTAACATTTCAAAATGAAGGCGAACAAGAGTATAAAAATTGTGAGCTAAATAAAAATCAACGTAATTGTATTGAATTTGCGTTGAAAGCAAAACCGGTACGTCGGTATATACCAAAACATCGAATCCAATATAAGGTATGGTGGTTTGTGACCTCACAACCCTTTGAATACACAATATTTATATTAATTATGATAAATACGGTGACATTGGCCATGAAATTCTATCGTCAACCCGACTACTATTCAAATGCATTGGATAAATTAAATATGATATTTACGGCTGTATTTGCATTAGAATTTGTATTCAAATTGGCTGCATTTAGATTTAAGGTAAATTAATTAATATTAATAAATGGTAATATTTCATTTCATTTCAAATTTTAACGGGTAAAAACATTTCATTTCTATTCTACAGAATTATTTTGGTGATGCATGGAATGTATTTGATTTTATAATTGTGTTGGGCAGTTTTATTGACATCGTGATTTCCGAAGTGAATGGCAAAGGTGCGGGTGCTGTAAGTGATTTAAAAGATTTAACATTTTTTTTTTTATATTAATATTAATTTTTTGTAATTTTCTTGTTTTTTTTTCTCTCCCACTCTCTCTGGGCAGCAAAAATCTTTAATATCGATAAATTTTTTTCGTCTATTTCGTGTCATGAGATTAGTGAAATTGTTGAGTCGTGGCGAAGGTATCCGTACATTATTATGGACATTTATTAAATCATTTCAGGCATTGCCATACGTTGCCTTATTAATTGTTATGTTATTTTTTATTTATGCCGTTATTGGAATGCAGGTGAATTTTTACAAATTTGATTTGGGGTTTTTTTTTTCAAATTAAATATCAACAATAAATAAAAAAAAATTTTTGTATCATCATTTGATAGGTATTTGGACGTATTGCATTAGATTCAGAGACGGCCATACATCGTAATAATAATTTTCAAACATTTCCACAAGCTGTATTGGTGTTGTTTCGTTCGGCAACCGGTGAAGCATGGCAAGACATTATGATGGATTGTTCGGAGCGTCCGAATGAGGTAAAATGTGATAATCGGTCGGAAGATTATCAACATCATAAAACAACATGTGGTTCGAGTATAGCATTTCCATATTTTATATCATTTTATGTGTTATGTTCATTTTTGGTGAGTGATTTTGGGGGGGGGGGGGGGGGGGGGGATCCGACAAAAAACTACTGCAAAAATTCAATGTGAATATAAATTAAATAAAATTTGTATTTATTCAATAGATTATAAATTTATTTGTTGCTGTAATTATGGATAATTTTGATTATTTAACAAGAGATTGGTCAATTTTGGGACCCCATCATTTAGACGAATTTATACGTTTGTGGAGTGAATACGATCCGGACGCAAAGGGTCGCATAAAACATTTAGACGTTGTAACATTATTACGTAAAATATCGCCGCCATTAGGTTTTGGTAAATTGTGTCCACATCGTGTGGCCTGTAAACGTTTGGTATCGATGAATATGCCGTTGAACAGCGACGGTACGGTATTATTTAATGCAACACTATTTGCCGTTGTACGGACATCATTGAAAATAAAAACCGATGGTAATATTGACGATGCCAATTCAGAGCTACGTGCAGTCATAAAACAAATATGGAAACGAACGAATCCAAAGCTATTGGATCAAGTGGTACCGCCGCCCGGTGTTGACGATGAAGTTACAGTCGGTAAATTTTATGCAACATTTTTAATTCAAGATTATTTTCGACGTTTTAAAAAACGTAAAGAACAGGAATTGAAAGATGGTGGTGCGGGCGGTGATTATAGTAATACCGTAACATTACAAGCCGGTCTACGAACACTACATGAAGCCGGACCCGAACTGAAACGTGCCATATCCGGTAATTTAGATGAATTAATGGAAGAACCAGAACCAATGCATAGGGTATGAAATTTAAATTTACAATTAACCATAGATAAAATGTTGTTGGTTATAGGTATAGGGGGCTGGGGGGGGGGGGGGGGGGGAAGGGAAGTTCACAAAAAATTAACTAATTTAAATATATTTTGTTTCTTTTGTTTTATGTTCGTGATCACACAGCGTAATCACACATTATTCGGTAGCGTTTGGTCGTCGATGCGTCGAAAAGGTCAAGCACCATTTTCACGACGACATCCGACCGCTGCTAATGGTAACGAAAAGTTTAATGGCGGCAGTGGTGCAGTTAATTTATCAAATTTACGTATTGGCAGCGACGGTGATGCCGAATTTGGTATTGGTGCGACCGCCACCGATAACAATTATTTATTTAATCAAATGCATCGTAATCTAACCGATGCCATGAATATTACAACAAAAACATTTATACAAAATCAGGGCTCTGTTGAAACGGGTGGTGGGACAACAGCCGCTTCTATCGGTGGTATTCGTGCATCACATGAAAATATACCAATGCGACCGTTATTAATAAATGGTGTACGTGGTGGCCGAGGTGGCGGTGTTGTTGGTGCTACTGGTGCTGCTGCTGCTGGTGCTGGTATCGGTGGTAATGATGAACGTAATCTATCAACATATGAGTAAGTTTTTTAATTATATTTGCTCGTTATACTCTATTCCGTCCCCCACCCCCACATAATACAGTAAAAAAGATAAAACTTATAACTTAATAATTGTTTTCAGAAAGAAAAGAAATAAAAGGGGAATGGAAAAAGTAAAATTATAATATTTAGGGGTCAAATTTTTCTTTCTAGTTTTTTTATTGGTATAGATTTTTTTGATATAGATTTTTTTTATGATACTACCCCCTTCCCCCAACCACCACCACCACCACCCAATAAATTAAATTTATATTTTCTTTCTTCTACATTATTATTTTATTATAATTATTATTATTATTTATTATTATTATTACTATTACTTTTACATTTATCTCAAACATTAATACATTTCATTAGTTTAGCATTCACATTTTTTTGATTAATGTCACAATCGTGACGGCGGGCTCCGCGTTCACTACAAAATTTTTTTTTAATTCACTTACACAATCCATATAAATATAGGATTTTTCGCGGATAGTATTTGCTTACGTATTATATCAGAACATTACGGAATAGAGATAGAAAGAAAGAAAGAAAGAGAGAGAGAGAGAGTAAGCGACGAATTGAAGGGTGTTTCCCTTGTTCGATTCGTTTACCATCTCTCTCTCTCTCTCTCTCACACACACACACTCTGTCTTTATTTCGTTAAATTTTACAATATTTTATCATCATTTCTGTTTTTTCTACAGAAATAACAAAATTTACAATACAATAAAAGTAATTTTTAATTCGAAAAATAATAATAATAGCTAATTTCATTCATTCATAACTCTTTTTCTGTATATCTATCTCATTTTGTTTTTGTTTTTTCTACCAAAAACAAGTTTCAATAAAATCTATATAGAATTTATTAAAAAAACAAATAAAAACTTTATCACATAATAATTATTACACACACACACCACAAACACACATACGCGTGCGCTAAAAAAAACCACTTAACCAAACAGAATAAAACAAAACACAAAATGAGTGCCGCTATAGATTAGCAAAGAAGTTAATAATAAAAAGGAAACTATGAAATTTTGCAACAAATAATATTATAACAAAACGGATGTGGCGCAGTCGGTAAATTACACATACACATGTATTGGCCAATAGAAGCGAAACAGAGGACAGCGGACAAAGACATTGTATTTTATAATATTATTTGTGCTCAATTAAATCAAATATTCATTGTTCGTCTATTTTATTATCATCTTCTTCTGCATTATAGCCCACTCTCTCTATGTCTCTGTCACCAACACCACACACCTAAAATACAAACAATTAAAAAGAAAAAAAAAAACCATTATATTTATAATAATTTTTCCAGTAAAACAAATCGTGGCATTTTACTTCATCCATTTTATAATAATAACGGTAAGCAAAAATAAAAAAAAAAAACAAAACATTAAAGCGTGTAATTGTATTTTTTTTAATATAATAATAATTTTCCGTTATTACTAACTGGCTGCGAACACATGAGCAACATAATAATAATAATAATAATTTAACCACACACACACACACACACACACACACACATACACCTATATTTAATAGTTCTGTTATAACACGTTTTCGTTACAACCAATTTGTGTCACATTCTATACGATCCAAGCAAAACATGGACGACAATTCGACGCGTATGGAATTTGTTGTAATGAAAACGCTATAATAATTCAGTGTGTGTGTGTGTGTGTGTGTGTGTGTGTGTATGTGTGTGTGTGAGTGTGTGTGTATGTGTGTTTGTACGAATACTTGCGTGGGTGTGTGCGTTATGTGAATTGCAAGTAAAAGTGAATGAGGGTGAATGATTTGTGTTGGTGGATATTAACTTTAACACATACACACACACACCCACCCACCCACACACACATTTTCTTTATTTTGTATTTTATTTAAAATGACTGATAAAATTAATAATAAATAATCCGTAATTATATTATTGTTTTTTTTGTTTTTTTTTTGCACGATATATTAATTTTAATTTTTAAAAATTAATTTAATTTTATTTGGTTCTTTTGGTTTTTTTAATTTTATTATATAAATTTAATAACAGATAATATTTAATTTATTAAAATTCACATAAACCAATTGAATCCGCCCTGTTTACACAGCCAATTAATACGAAACATAATCAAATAAACATGTAACAAAAAAATACAAAAAAAACGCAGAGGCGGCGTCGCATTAATCATAAAACCACCATCAAATTTATTATCTTAAAATCGATTTGCATATTGTGAATTACATTTAATTAATCATGTGTAAATTTATAAGGTTTATGAGAGAGATTAAAGTGGGGGTGGGTGTGTGTGTGTGTGTGTGTGTGTGTGTGTGGGTGGGTGGGGGTTGAAAGGTGTTAAGGACATCTATATGTTGTTAATTAACATTCATGTTTTACGTTAAAACAATTGTTTTTATTGTGTGTCAAACATTTTTTGTGTATAGTCAATGTGCCATTTTTACACCATATAATATTGTATGGAATAACACACACACACAAACACACCCACCCACACCACCCCTACCACCATACCATAATACAAATATTACTCGCACGAAATTTATACTCTTTTGTAATTAGAAATATGTAGATTTTAATTATTAATTTTTTAGACAAAATATACACACACACACACACACACACACACACACAACTATAAATTGATATAAAATTTAAATTAATATACACACACAGAAAAATAATTGTGCACCTTTAACATCATACTAACCAATAGAATTTTTAATTAATTAATTAATTTATTTATTTATTTATTTATTTATTAATTTATTTAATTATTTATTTATTAATTTTTTTAATTTTTTATAATTCCATTTTAAATTTTATTTTTGTCTGGAAAAAAAATAAAAAAAATTTGTTGTGATTTTAAAATTAATCAAATAGTATTTTTTATAACTTTTTTTCTGGTTATGTTTTAATTATACACACTGTCTCTCTGTCTGTCTGTCTCTCTCTCTCTCTCTCTCTCTCTCTGTCTCTCCTTGCATATATTTTATTTCAAATTGAACATTTTTTTTTTAATATATATTTTCTTTCAAAGCTTTTAGATAAGATAAAAATTAATAAAAATTAAAAAAAAATAAATTGATACTCTTAAAAAAAACAAAAAAAACAAAAAAAACAATAAAAAATAAATAGAAAAATTACTCCATTTTTTTTTTTTTTTCTCACTCTTACATAAATACACTGTAAAATAAATATATTTTGTAAAATATATTAATGTTATATGTTTAGACTACGTCATTTCTATCGTCAACCTAACGATTATGATTTGTTAAATTATAAAATTATTGAAACAAATAATCCAGATTTAACAGAAAAATTAATACCACCAACACCACCGCCACGTCGTCTGGCACCACGTTTAGGTTGTTTAAGCGTTACGTTAAGTGAAAGTCCAAAAAATGGTAGCGTCGATGATTCAGATGATGCAAATTCAGCGATAACAACATCGACAATTGCCGATCAACGGTGGCAAACTGGTGTTAAGACTAACAATAAAACCAGCAATAATAATAATAATAATAACAATAGCAATAATAACAATAGCAATAATAATAATAATAACAATAAAAGCCGAGAATATCAAAGGCAACAACAACAACAACAACAACAACAACAACGACAAAAACAAATATTTAAAAAATATGTAATTTCACAAGATGACATTTTAGCGGCATCAACGTCAACAAAATACGGTAAAGTGGTGGCGACGACAGCAACAAAGACATTGGCGGCGGCGGCACCACCACCACCACCACCACCTCCACCACCATCATCAGTGACGCCATTACATAAGCCAAATGTAACGACGATTGCCGAACGTCCGCAATCGAAAACAACCAAAAGAATGTCATTACGAGAAATGCAACAACGACAATTGTCAATAACATCCGGACAATATTATTCGCCACGTATAAAACGTTTACGTCCAATTGAAAGTGGTTTACGCATTGCACAATCACAAGCAATGGCCGTTGCTGGTTTTATACCAATCGATCAATTACGATCACCGTTTTTGTTTCCAAAACAATCTACGGATACACCATTACCATCAATAACAACGGTTACAACAACTACAATTACCACTACAACAGTACCGCCGCCATCAACAATTTCAAATATTATTCAAAGTAGTAGTGGTGGTGGTGGTGATGGTGGTGGTAGTAGTAGTCGTCGTCACAGTAACGGTAATAAGAATAATAATCAACAACAACAACAACAACAACAACAACCGATACGTCAAAATCTACCGACAAAACAAAATCTTATCGATAATTATTTGTTTCACACAAATGTTTTATCATCGTCATCAAGTTTATCATCGTTTTCATCATTAACGCCGCGTCCGCCATCAACAATTAATCAGCAAACGCGTGCCGATTATAATAATATAATAATAATAAGTCCAAAAAATATGTGTCCAACATTAAGTGGTACAAATTTATTAGATGATGTTGCAACATCTTCGTTCGATGGTGGTGGTGGTGGTGGTGGTGGTGGTGTTGTTGATGACGGTGCAATTGCTTCGACATCGACAAATTTACGGATAAATAATAAACAATGGCGTCAACAACAGCAAAAACAACAACAACAACAACAACAATATAGTAATGCCAGTAGTTTAAATTATGATGATTATGTTGTTGATGATAATGGTGATAACGATGAATATTTTGATGTCAAAGAATTTGATAATAATGAAGACGATGATAATTTATTAAAATTATTACCATCAAAATCACAGAAATTATCACGTTCCATATCGACATCATCTACTTTATCACAATATTTTGAGGAACAGCAACAACAACAACAACAACAACGACAACAACATCATTCGTTACGTTATTATTCACAGTATCATAGGCATCATGGTCGGCAACAACAACAACAACAACCACCAATGAATTTATTACAACGTCAACAATTACATCGTCAACGTGAATTGGAGAAACGTCAAATGCGACAACAATTGAAAGAGCAACAGCAACAACAACAACAACAACAACAAGAAACATCATTTTCATACGATAGAGGTCAGATAATTCGAGAATTCAACGATTACTTATTTATATTTTTCTTATTTTCATTTATGATAAAACAATTAAAAATGTTCCCTAAATGTATAAGAAAAATACGATTTGTTGCGATTTTATAAAATAGAAACAAAAAAATTTTTTTTCGCGATATAAATTGGTTTTGTAAATTTTTTCAGTGTAGATATTTTTTCTCTTTTAAATATTTCTACAAAAGCGCACAAGCGACATTTCGCTGGTGGTTGTGGTTGGGTGAAACGATTGTGTGTCGATTGATTTTTGGGTTGATCACGGTTGTCCCAGATCCAGGAAGACACACACACACCGATTTCATCGCCAAATTGGTGTACGGATTTATGACAACGGCACAACGCTAAATTAACAGTGGACATATATTTTTGATTGGCTTTGGCCAGGCGGCGGCCACCTCTGCCACATTAATATTTTGTCCATTTTTACATACACAAATACATATTTTTGGAGTGCATTAGACTAAATGCTAGAAATGACTTATGGATGGGCGATCACAATAAATAATTAATGCCAGTGAATGTCGTGCGGAGGGCGGTTGAGGTAGCCGTAGCCCCCAATCTTTACAGCATCAATATTACTGCAGCAATGTGTCTCTGTCAACCGCTGTCCATCAAATTACAAACGAAACGTTAAGAGTACGTTAAGTGTTGCGCACCGATAAAATACCAATAAATTATCTACACTGGGGAAAAAAAAAAAAAAAAAATATGCGAACATACGAAGAAATCGAAATTTATAAAAAACACAAAAAAAATTGTGACAAATCGTTAATTTAAATAAAATAAAAAAAAAAAAAAAAAGATAAATTGATAAAAAAAAATAGCAAAAAAAAAATAAAAATAATTATTTTTAATTTTTTTGCCTCAAACAAAATACTGTTACTGTTATATATATAAATGTGTGTGTGTATTTTGCGTATTTTTCTATAAATCATTAACATACAATATATATAAAATAAATACATTCATCTCTTTCTCACTCAATATAGTAACTGTATCGACACCTTTTTTTTGGTTGTTTTGATTAATGGTCAAAGAAATTTTTCCAGTGTAAAAAATTCACTGAATATGTGAACGCGTACGGGCGCAAACGGACAATGGAAACGTTGTCAACGTTGTGTGTGTGGCTATAATTTAAATACGGGTAATCATATATTTTTTTAAGTGTACAAATAACGGAATTAACGAATTATATAATTGTTTTAATTATTTAATTATTTAATTAATCCGAGTTAATAATCGATATCGATACAGTCACTATATTCAATTTTCTATTATTATTATTATTGTTAGCGTTATTATTGTAATTATCTATAAATGTGTAATTTGTTACTTAAACACTGTTCTATTTTCTCTCTCTCTCTCTCTCTCTCTCACTTTTTCACTTTCTCTTTCTCTCTCTATGTGTGTTTCTTTTTTTTTTTGTTTACAACTATATTTATGTGTTTGTCCATTTGTTTATCATTTTCATTTATTTATTTTAAAAACTATTCACATCTATTTTATTGTTTCTCCCTTTTTATATTTGTCGCCTCTTATTTTTTTTCTATTATTTTTAGTTTATTATTATTTACAGTGTGTGTTTATATATGTGTGTGTGTGTGTGTGTGTGTGTGTGTGTATGAATGTGTGTATGTCTGTTTGTGTGTGTTTATATACAAATAAGAAATCATTGAAAACAGACAGAATGCATAGATTTTTTGAAGCAACATACAGAAGAAGAAGAAGAAGGATGTTTTGAAAAATTGTCAGACGCGTATTTGGTAACTCATTTTATATGGAATTTTGCCGTTTTCCGTAGAAAAAACATAAACGAAAATCTTATGACACTGTAAATTTACTGACAACAACAACAACAACAACAACAACAATCATCTTCGCATATACATATTTCATAAAAAATTTATGCTTTATTTTTGTATGCTTTTATGCTTTTTATTTTATTTCCGTAAATTTTCGTTTGTGTTGTGTCTAATTTTTGTGTTTACAATAATTTTAGAACGTCGCTATTCTAAGCTTTCAAATAAATATTTTCTACAAATTATTTTAATTTTGTGTTTTTGCAACAGCAAAATAATTATTGCATTGTAAAAAAAAAAACAGAAAAATGCGACAGGGTTTGGGTTTGGTAATAAATAAAATATGGCAAACTGCAGCGCCATTGCATGTAAACCTAAACGCACGCTTCCTTTCAATTACAACTACAAAATTATTCTATTATTATTTGAATACTAATAGGAAATATGAAATGAAAAAAATAATTGTCAAAAATTAAAACAAAAAAGTAACAAACAATTTTTCGTTTTTAAAAACCCTCGTCTCTCTCTCTCTCTCTCTCCGTCTCTCTGCGAGCAGTTTGTTATTTTCAATAAAAAAAAAGTGTATAGCAATCGGAATCGGCGGAAATTTCATTGGAAAAATGTTGAAGCACTAAATTGATGCCGACCATCGTAACGCTTCATGTCTGGCACCGCCGATAATTTTTTTCAGGGCAGTGTGTTTTTTAACAAAAATTGTTTGTTGCATCATTTTGTGCCGTAATTAATTGAATTTAAATTTTTTTTTGATTGAATGCGTGTGCGTACACAACTTTTTTTTGCTACTAAAATAAATATTATAAATTATTTGATTGATTGCATGAAATTCCTAAAACTATTAAATTTTGTTTGAAATAATATTATAATAATAATAATAATATTAATCCGTAGTCATTAAAATTTGTAAAAACAATTAACAAAATAATAATAATAATAATTGAAAGAAAAAGAACGAAAAAGTATTTAGTAATTAATTGCTTTTTTTTTTTTTTTTTGTATAATAAAAACAGCGACGACAGCAGTAGCAACGGGACCTGTACAACAACAAGTAGGACAAGTAACTTCAGTAGTCGGTGCGATATCGGAACCGAACGGTAACATTGGTTTTGAACGTTTAATTCATTCAACACCTGGTAGTCCACAAGAACGTGGTGGTGGTGGTGGTGGTGGTGGAGGTGGTGTTGGTCGTCCAAATTCATTTGAAGTTATTGGTTCAGCCGAAAGTCTGGTTGGACGTGTAAGTTATAAAATATACGAATAACAATTCATAATAATTTTATAATATTTAATTATATATTTTTTATATTAGGTACTGGTTGAACAGGGTTTAGGAAAATATTGTGATCCTGATTTTGTACGTTATACATCACGTGAAATGCAAGAAGCACTTGATATGACAAGTGAAGAAATGGATATGGCTGCACATCAATTACTATTACAAGAAAGTACAACACAATTGCCGTCATCGTTGCCTGTAACAATCAATGTCACGACAACAACAACAACAACAACAACAACAACAACACCAACAACTCAATCACCATCACCACAATTACGAACATCGCCCACATCGATGGGCTCACCATTACAAATGTCAAGTCCTACGACAAATAATTTGATGGGACGATCCACAACAATTGATAGATTTAATAAACAATTATAGCACAAATTTTTTACTATTAATAATACTTTAACCACACCTACTACAACTACTAGCTAAATATCCTGATCATCATCATCATCATCATAATCATCATCATTTATTATCATCATCATCATCATCATCATTATGAGAATATATTTATTTATAAAACCAAAATATATATAAACAAACAAAAATTTAATAATTGTTTTGAATAAAAATGAAATTCGCACGAAAAATAAGAAAGAGAGAGAGAAATTTATTAATTTTTTCCTAATTTTTTGTCTCTTAATTTAAAATTTAAATTTAATTAAAAATTAATTATAATTATTATTATTATTATTATTATTATAATTATTACTCTAATTATTATGATTTAGAAAATATTTTATTGTTAAATGTTGTGGTAAAATTAAATTAAATTAAATTAAATTAAATTAAATTAAATTAAATTTAAATTAAATAAATAAATTTTATATTAAATAAATTAAATATAAACAAAATATTTACTAACGGTTTCTTAAACAAATAAATTAAATAAATTAAATAAATTAAATAAATTAAATAAATTAAATAAATTAAATAAATTAAATAAATTAAGTGTAATTAATAAACAAAAGCGAAGATGGCGTCGATAGAAGAATTTTATAAAAATTATACCGTATTTTTGAATTTGTTAAAATGGCGGTCAAACCGCTCTCCCATTCCTCACCCTCAACCCTCCCCCCTTCCCTCTCTCCCATTCATTGTAACCATTTTTTTTTATTAATTTTAAAAATTATTGGTGTTATAAAATAATTGTAGCTCAATTTCAAAGGGAAAAAAAAACGTGTGAAACGTGAAAATAGTTTTGATAAAATAATATTTCAAACATTTTTTCCAAAAATTTTTGGTTTTTTGATATTCGTGGCAATTAAAATTTAAATTCAAATTAAATAGAACTGTGACAAAAATTTGTTAAAAAGTTGATGGTTACGTTTTTGTTGTCCGGATAATATTAAGCGTTTTTCACGTTTTTTTTTTTTGGTTTGATGTAACACAAAAATTAATTAATTCGTTCACAATCACACACACTCACACACACACACACACACAATAAATATTTAATATATATTAATTGTTCTCTGCAAACCAATTACCGTCCATCGGTCGTCGTCCACACGCCAAAGACACTATATTTTTTGCAACACCTTCCACATTTCCGTATTTTCGGAATTTATTAATGGTTTGGATAAAATTACAAAGTGTGGCGCTATAAAATAACCGTATTCGCCTGATCGCGCCGGCACCAATGTTGTGCCTTTTTTCTCTATTCCTCATTTTGATTAATCCCATAAGTTTTAAAATAAAATGATTTTTACACACCATTAAATTATAGCCATACCTAGAATATCACATATAAAATTTTCTATATTTTGTACGAAATATTCTGGAAAAAAATTGCCAAACAAACACTACAAGGGAGGGGGGGGGGGGAGGGTCGGGAAATAGTGTACGACGACACACTTTCATGAATAAGCACTAAAATGAATGCAAATAATAATAAAAAATTATAATATTATCCATTCAGTCAGTCGGCCTGTCGGTTTGTAATGTGTCTGTGTGTTTGTGTGTATATTTTCCACAAGAATAGTCATAATAGAAAAAACAAATGTTTGTTGGGATCACTGTTGGATCATTATTATTAAATATATCGAAAAAAAAATTATAAAAATTAGTTTAATTATAATTATTTCCACAATTTTTATTATTTATATTTTAATTAATTATATTATTCATTATTTTTTTTTTTTGTAGTTAAATAAATTGTAAATTATTTAAATTTTAAAACTATTAACAACAACAAAAAAAAAAAAAAAAAAAAAACAAAAAAACAAAAACAAATAAAGGTTTAGGCAAAACAAAAAAAAAAAAATTTCGTAAATCACTTAAAAAAATAAAACATTTATAATAAAAATAAAATCTTTTAAAAATTCATTTAAATACAAAAATTTCGTTTTTTTTTTTGCCATTTCCCGCTGGTCATTCGAATCTAACTATCACAAACAATTATATAAAGGGTGATTTTTTTTGAGCAATCGCATGATGTGGGCCACTTGTGGTTTCAACAGGACATACAGCCAATGCCACAATCGATTTGCTGAAAGAAACGTTTGGTGAACGAATTATATCGCGAAATGGCCCAGTCGATTGGCCGCCTAGATCGTGCGATATCACGCCGTTGGACTTTTTTTTGTGGGGCAATGTGAAGGCACAAGTTTATGCGGACAAGCCAGCGACGATTGAACATTTGGAAGCCAACATAACTCGTACAATTAATGCTGTACGACCAGAAGTTCTCGAACGAGTGATGAAAAAATTGGGCCGACCGGATGACCTTTTTACGAAGCAGTCGCGGTGGTCACATGAACGAAATCATTTTCAAAAACTGAATGAAAAGAAATTTGCTACTAAATAAAGTAATTTTCCAATTAAAAATATTTATTTTTATGTGTTTTTTTTAATTTTTGAAACCGATTGCTCAAAAAAAATCACCCTTTATATATTTGTCTTCTTTACCGGTTATCGGCGGCACAAAATTCATCAGATAACAATAGTGAAAGTGTCCGACCCGCCGCACCATCAATGGCAATGATTTTACAAGACTCTTACAACTAATTTTAAAAAATATTTCTCAGTTAAAAACATTCTGCCCGTTGTTGCAATTATCATTTAAATCAGAGACAAACTTAAAATCACCATCAAACCATTTTGTCAACAAATTTTGAACGGCTTCACCCCCATCCCATTGAACTTTTATGTTTCAATTTTTGAAATAATAAAATTTACTATTTACTATATTTTTTATGTTACGCAAGCGGGTTACAACGATACACAACCAATCGAAATTATGTAATTGTGCAACTCTTTTCAATGTGTCAATGGGTAGGTAGTTGCATGAAGTTGACAGCGTTTATGAAATACAATAGAAGAAAAATGTATGTAGTGTTTAAATTACCGTTATTTAAATGACACAGTGTGTCGAATAAGAGAAATACATTGAACGAATTTTGTATACGAAAATAATTTAAATGAATTTTAATAAATTTGTAAATGCAGCCAACTTCTTTCTATCTTTGGGTATAAATATAATTAACACACACACACACACTCGAAGATTTACAGTAACGCTTTAGCGCAAATTTATTAAACAAGTTATTAAATACAGGTATATTTATATTTCCATGTACTTTCTCATCGTACGTGTTAAGTTTAATAATGACTATTATTATTATTATTATTATTATTATTATTATTATTATTATTATTATTATTATTATTATTATAATAATTGTCGCTGTTACCTCTCCTTTCATTATCATAACATATTTAAAAAATATAGACAGATATTTGTATTGTATTTGAGCATATCTATTTGTGTGTGCGAAGGCCTGCCTGTCCCCATCCATACAATTTAAAAGATAATAGCAAAAAAAATAGTGTAATATATGAATTTTATAAATAAACAATTAATTAATTAATAATAATAGTATTACAAAAGAAAAAAAAAAAAATTATTTAAAATATAGGGTGATCTGGAAATAAATCAAAAATTTAAGGTCGTACAAAGTATAGGAAACAAATTTTAATTTTAAAAACCATAACAAGTAATCGAATTTCAAAACCGATAGCACACAATTTAAAATGTTACCTGCGGTTTCTAACCAACAGATGACGCCTTTATCCGTATGGAATCAAAAAACCGGTTTCGTTCGGCACTATTAAAATATATTCGAAGGATATTTTGTTTTTCGCGGTTAGGCCCGAAGGACTTTTTCATCTTTGTGTGTTTCTCTGTGTTGTTATATACAAATTAAGTTTTGTAAAGTTTTGTTAATAGATTATGATTTTGTGGCTACACCCATGTCCCACCATGAGGTGTTATTCTCTAATGAGTGATTTAACCACCCCCCCTCCTAATCACACAAGTTATACAATAATACCGTTATATAAATATATATTATAAAAGGAAAAAGGATACAAATGTTACAATAAAACACAAAAAAAATTAGGATATCGTGTGTGTGTGTGTGTGTGTGTACGGCTAGTGGCTAGGGAATTTAAATTAATTACTTATTTCCATGCCTCATTCCCATTAGGATAATTTATTTATTAGCTCCAAACACACACACACAAATAGTATTAATCAGAATTAGTATATTGTTGAATATTTACATTGAAATTTACCTATGAAAAATTAATGGTACAACATTATTTTACAGTGTATCAAAACGCTATATGTTTTTTGTTTTAATTTTTAGAAAATCAGTACGTTGACGATACAACATTTATTTGAATTGATTGACACAACATTGAATCACCATTTTTATTAAACTGTTTCGATATCAAAATCAAAATGGTAGTGTTGAAAAGAAATAAAACATCGAGTCGGTCGAGCATTGTTTAAGTAAATATCGGCAATTTTATTTCTAATTACTGGCCAACACATATTTAATCAAAATTCCCTCTCTCTCTCTTTCTCTCTCTCTCTCAGTCGTATCAACCTCTTCTCTCTCTCTATATAGATGCCGTTTCTGTGGATTCACCCTATGTATTAAATGTATTGTAAAAACTTCTCCTATTGAAATATATTTTTAATACACTGTTTTTTTTTGTTCGCCCCACTGTAATCTGTTTGTGTGTGTGTGTGAGTGAGTGTGTGACACAAATATTTTATTTAATAAATAATTTGTATATATTTTATTACAAGTAATGTAAAAGTGTGTAAAAAAAAAAAAAATATTATGATTTGAATCAGTTCTCGCAAATTGTGAACAAAAAAAAAAAAAGGTACACATTAAAATAGATAAGAGCGCGGACGGACGAGTCGTTGTCTGCAGGTAATAACACTCTTATTATTACCATATTATTATTTGGATTTATTTATTTTATAAATAAATAACAAAAATGAGAAGAAGAAGAAGAAGAAAAAAAAAAAGGGTACTCTGCTAAAATTTAAATTCTTTCAATATTCAATTAAAAATTTAAAAAAAAAAAAAAAAACAATAAAAAAAAAACAATAAAAAAAAAAACACAAAACATTAATAAAAAGTAAAACATAAAATAAAATTCAAACAGTCAATTGAAACTATTCGAAGAAACAACATTTTGTTGGCGTTGAACTGCGAAGGAACAGCACACACACACACACACACACACACACACACACACACGGCAACCGGAGCCGTAACATTATTCATTTGTGTTTTAACAAATATTGTGTATTCAAAGTATAAAAAACAATTAATCGAAAAATTAAAAAATGAAAGAGTTAAAATTATTTATTTAAATATAATTAAAATTAATTAATTAAATATTTTGTGTGTGTGTGTGATTTGTTTTTTTTTTTTCGTTTTTTACGTTTAACGCGAAATTCGAAAAAAAATACGCAGCATTAATTAAAAATTAATTAACTAATAACTGTACAACGGAAAAAAAAATAATATTTAAATATTAATAAATTTAATTACAATGTAATTTATTATACGATACACGCTCAAACATATACACACACACACACACACACACACACACCACACCACACACACCCCGTCACCCTCAACCCGGTCCTCATTTTAAAAATGAAAAACGTTTAAAAAAACGTTAAACAGAAACGTATATAAAAATATACAAAGTTAACGGAATAATTAAAATTTAAAAAAACAATTAAAATTTTTGTGAAATTTTGTTCAATTGTTTTTTGTTGTTAAATAGTAAAAAAATTATAATTTAAAAAAAAAAATAAAATCATGAAAAAAAAATTAGTTACTTTGGGTAAGTAGAAATTGTTTTGTATTAAAAATTTTGATTGATCATCATCCTTTTTCTCCTCCATATCTCAATCTCTCTCTCTCTGTCCATCTCTCACAATCTCTCACTTTCTCCCAATCTCTCTTTCATCGATACACAACATTTAAATTAATTATGAAATTAATATAAAATTGTGTTGTTTTGGTATGACCACCCTGTGTACGAAAAATTACCGGACCGAATGTAAAACATTTGTAACTGATTGTAATAATTTATTTTAGTATTTTAAGAAGTCTGTCAACGACATCAATATCAATTGGGTGACCACAAAAACAAAAGTAAAAACAAAAATATGAAAATAATAATAGTCGTCGTTACTACGCTTTGACATATGTCACGCATAGTATCTGTATAAGTATCCATTTTCGAGCATTGAATCTAAATTGAAAGGGTTCCAATAAAAAAAAAAAAAAATGTAAATACTATTGTTAATTATCGACGACAGAGAATCAATACAAATTATATTTAAGTGACAACGTTACAATTGGGGTTTAAAAACGTAGTAGTATCAAAACCGTTACTGCTCCGTCGTCCGTTGTTTCTATCAAAACTATCTATTTTGTGTTGACTTTTTATTCGAAATAAAAATGTACTTATTCACAAAAAAAAAAAAATTGCTAAAAGCAAAAAAAAATTTATAAATAAAACCAGTTCCCTTTTTTTTTGCTTTTCCCTTCAAATTCCGATGTCTTAACATAAAAGTAGAGCAAAAAAACAAATGTTAATAAGATTTTTAATTAACAATAGTCACTGGTGTGTGTGTGTGTGTGTGTGTGTGTAAAGTATATAATTACAATAATAATAATAATAACACGTACACAATAACGCAACCGCATTGAAATAACATATTTATAATTTTTTTCTATTATTTTAAGTTTTTTGATTAATCATTTGTTGTTCTCAAACAAAACAAATATACACTGTTTGTCTGTCTGTCTGGTACTGTACAGTATGTCATTCCAATTCACAAAGTTAATGTTTAAGAAAAAAATAAAAAAAAAATACTCCTCTCAACATTCAAATACTTTCAACGATAAAACTATAGATTATATACAAAATAAAAGAAATACTTTAAAAACGATTGTACCGGACCGGTACCCATCCAGACACCCTGCTGCTGCTGCTGTCCATAAAAATACAATATTTATGCACAGATAAAAAAAATTAATAACCCATTACATTATATCGTTATTTTGCATATTATATGTTTTAATTGGGGGGAATAGTTGTGTAGTTGTTGTTGTTGTTGTCGTTGCCGTCGTTATTAATCGTAATATATATATATATATATAGCGCATGTGCGTACACAATCATTTAGGATATTCCGTGGCGAGTTCAATTACCGGTAACACAGCTCTAAAAACTAAATACAAAGATAACAAAGATGATGATAAAAGTGTCTGTCTGTGTGTGTGTTTGTGTGTGTACTACTGTTAACTATACAATAAAAAGTACACTACAGTTCATGAATATTGAAACACAACTATGTGATAATTTTTTTTACTTAGTTACTATACCCATACCAATCTAAATGATATTCATATTTATTTATTTATTTAGCAACAACAACAACATTACATTCTATTCAATGGCTTTTTTTTTTATCTACAACAATACAATACAATGTGTGTACGCATTATTAAATTTATAACAGTTATCAATTAAAATTTTTTACCTAATGTGACTTATCAAATTAATCAATTTAATCTATTTTATTAAATATAATATTCATTTTTAATCCCATACCCATACCGAAATAAAACAAATGATTAGCCTGTGAAGGCTAATAATTTTAACTATAGATTATTTAGAGATTACAAACATAATTTTATAATTTATTGTTATCATTATGTGTGTGTGTGCGTGTGTGTGTGTGTGTGTGTGCGTGTATTATATACAAAAAAAAATAAAAAATATTATAAAATATAAATGTACTAATAAAAATGTGCTATTATAAAAAGGTTAACTATGACCGATCGAAAAAACAAAACCCAACTGATTATTAATAATATTGAAATTCCAATTTGTTGTGATATGTTTTACATACAATAATTATTATAATTATTATTATTATTATTATTGTATTTTATCAGTGCGATTGAACAACATTTTTAAAACCATATCTTTTCAAAGCAAAAATGTGCACACACACATTTATTATTTGCCCTGTTAATTTTTTTTAATCTTGATCAGGTTAATTAATCATAAATTGTTGAATGTTTGTACGATATTAAAAATATCGATAAAATAAATACGTAAATTATTGTTGCTACTCTCTCTCTACAAAATAATAATATCGCTATATATAAATATTTAATTGTAATAATACATTGTATACGATTTAGCCAAGGGACTTTTATGAACCCAATTATTTAAAGAAAAACTAAAAAAAAAATAAAACATAATCGAATGTAAATTGTGGTTAAAATATTGGCACACACTTAAACATTCAATTACATCACAGTTAACCCACCCAGATTCGGGCTACATTGTGTTACCGCACACACACACCATAACACCTCAACCGTATTTAATCCTCAAGTTAAAGTAACTTATTGTATAAAATTAGGTGTCATTACAAATTAAACCGATTAATTGGCAAATATTATATTTTTTGTTGACATTATTACATCGCAATTTAATTGACACAATTGTGTGTGTGTGTGTTTATTCAGCAGATAAATCATATATTTTTAAATACCAAAAATATGCGAATAGATAATAAAATTGTATAAAATTCAGTACAATAAAATAATATAAAAATAATAAATTAATTAATGTCAATGTTGATAAAAAACAATATTTATATTTTTATATTGTCCGACCCATTAAAAATGTATTGTAAAATTGTAAAATTAAATGATATTCTTTAGTTCGCAAAAAAAAAATTATTACACACATGGCCGAAAATTTTTGATAACCAGTCGGCAAACAAAAAAAAAAAACTAAAACAAAATAGAAATATAATTTCTAAAAAAAAAAGGCGAGACAACTATCCAACTGTCGCAACTGTCATTAATGTCAAATGTTTAAAATATAACTGTAAACAGCACGAAAAATCGAAGAATTTTTTGGGAAATTAGGAAACAGAAAAATGTCGGATTTCTTTCGACATGTCGGATTCGGTGTCGAACATGGGGTTTTTTTTTTTTTTTTTAATACATTAGACCCGTACGAGTACCGAGTGCTCATATCTACAATTATTTATCAGTCCGTTTGCCGATGACCGAACTTATAATTTCTTATAATTAATTAATAGGTCTACCAATATGTGTGTGCCGTTTTTTTAAAAATAAAACACATTAATTCCGGTAATAACAGTAAAAAATTTTTATTGAATATAATTACCATCGTTAAGTATAACCTTTTTCCAATTTTTTGGCAATTTATGAATACCATCAAAATAAAACTTCTCCTCTTTTGATGCGATCCAAGAATCGATCCAATTTTGGACGTCTTCATAATTGTGGAAGCGTTGTGCACAGAGTCCATGTGCCATCGATCTGAACAAGTGGTAATCTGATGGAGCAACATCTGGTGAATAGGGCGGGTGTGGTAACACATCCCATCCGAGTGTTTCCAATGTTTCTTTTACCGGTTTTGCGACATGTGGACGAGCATTGTCGTGTAAAAGAATCACTCTTTCATGTCTGTTGGCCCATTCTGGTCGTTTTTCTTTCAATGATTGATTCAATTTATTCAATTGTCCTTTGTATACCTCACCAGTAATAGTTTGACCAGGTTTCAATAACTCAT
The DNA here is from genome assembly GCA_910594885.2 of Bibio marci. Taxonomy (NCBI): domain Eukaryota; kingdom Metazoa; phylum Arthropoda; class Insecta; order Diptera; family Bibionidae; genus Bibio; species Bibio marci. The sequence goes on along the minus strand of OU343119.1, from coordinate 19,835,467 downwards.
AATACAGCACGCCCTTTTGGTCCCACCAAATACACAATAAAACCTTCTTTCCATGAATATTGCGTTTTGGCGTCAATTTGACTGGTTGACCTGGATCAGTCCAATGCTTAGTCCGTTTAGGATTGTCAAAATAAATCCATTTTTCATCACCAGTGACTATTCGATGCAAAAACGACTTTCGTTGCTGTCTTTGAAACAATATTTCGCACGTGGTTTTTCGCTTTTCCATGCTTCTTTCTGTCAATTCATATGGAACCCATTTTCCTTCCTTTTGGATCTTACCCATATTGTTTAAACGATTAGAAATGGTTTGTTGACATACATTTAAGGAATCAGCTAGTTGTTGTTGCGATTGCGCATCGTCTGCATCCAACAATGCTTGCAATTCTGTATCTTCAAATTTTTTTGGTGGTTTTCCACGTTCTTTGTCATTCAGATCAAAATCACCACTTTTGAATCGTTGAAACCACTTTCTGCACATTCTTTCTTGTAAAGCATGTTCACCATAAGCTTCAACAAGAATTCGATGACTTTCAGCAGCAGTTTTCTTCCAATGAAACAATAACAAGAAACCTCCCCGCAAATCAGTTTTTTCTAGTACAAAACACGACATTTTCAACAAAGGAAAAAAATATGTCGTTTACACTTTTAACTCGTAACACAAACTGAATGATAAAGATATAAAGTGAATACGTTCACAAAGAAATTTTCAGCCGAAACCACCATCGTTTCAGTCAGCTACAGCGATTAATCCGTGAGCGGCACACACATATTGGTAGACCTATTAACAATTATAAAATCATTTGTCCATTACCTTACCGGTGCAATAATGTTTTTACTTACAAAAAAACATACTACGAACAAATTTTTTTATTACTTTACATTTACAACTCACAAAAAAAAACAATTGACATAATTATTGTTGTTGTTTTTTTTTGTCTTATTTTAATGATCATTTGCGTCACACATAAAATTGAAAGACAAATAAATATGAAATGATTAGTAATAATAATAATAATAATATGCCCAAGGTTAACTCCGTTGCGGTAACACTGTTTTTATTGTGTACTTTTAATTTTTTAAAATATGTTTTTTGTTGATCGTTTTTTGTTTTGTTGTTGTTGTATTTTTTTTTTGTTAAGTCAAACACTAACATTAAATACAAAAAAAAACAGAAAAAAAATGAATGGTGATCATAAACACGATCATCACAATCACCACCATCTCCGCCCGGTTGGCAATGTAATACACGAAGCCGTTTCGATCATACGGAAACGGAATGATCTGCCTGATGAGGTATTCCAACCTCAGTGGAAAACGGTTATCAATAACAATTAAGCCGACCATTGACGCACGAAAACACCTACAATATACCTCAAAAAAAGACATGAACAACCATTTGTATTTGCACACCAAACATTAAGCCAATTGTTCTGGCGGTGGATGACCTGGTTCAAGTATTGCAAAACCTCCCGGTACTTTACAATGAAGCAAAAAATTAGAAAGCAATTTTTGGATCGCCTGCACATTGAAACGCATTTTTTTTGTTTTTACAAACGTGATAATTTACAAAAAAAAATTTTTTTACGCCACACAATTAATTGATCGATTAATTTTATAATTGATATATTTATTAAAAACAAAAAAATCATCATCAATTCACTTGGTTTAATTAAAGCGCAAAAAAAAAATAAAACCGTAACGATTAAATAAATGGTTTTTAATGGGTAGTTGTAGTAGTAGTGGTGGTGGTGGTGGTAAGTAAATTAATTAATTTTTAATTATTTTATATTTTCACAAAACGCATTATTTTTCTATTTTATCATTTATTCATTATGAATTGTTGTAATCAATCTGTAATCTTTTTTTTTTTTTAATATTATTAATTATTGTGTAATTAATTGATGAGAAATAAAAAAAAAAACAAAAAAATCTATTAATAATTCTAAAATTAATTAATTAATTAATAAATCATTTTAAGAATTAATGTGTTAAATTTTGGGAAAGATAAAAAAAAAAAAATAGTTACGATAGATTAATTAATTTATTATTATTAATAGAAAAAATTAGCGAGGACACACATTTGTATTAAATTCACTAGTTGGTGGTAACATTGATAAAAAAAAAAAAAAAATAAATACCCAAGCAACATAAATTCACAATAAAGTGATACACTTTTAATTGTTGATACATCACATTTTTTGGCAGAAAAAATAAAAAGTCACTCACACACACACCACAAATCAATCAATTCCAGAATAGTCAAAAAGTGAGTGGATAATTTTTTAAATAAAATTTTTTTTGACAGATAATACATATGTTTTATGTCAAATATAAACAAAATTATTATTATTATTATTCTCACGGAAAACGAAAAACAATCGCATCGAGTGGGTTAGATTAATTCCATACACTTAAGCATATTTAAATTGACGATCAATGTTATACTTTGCACTTCCTGATACCTCTTTACACATTCCATTGATTATAATAAATAGTATTTTGCATTATACGATTAAATACTTGTGTAAATAAACAACGGAAGGGGAGCCGTTCCGCACGTTGCCTTCCCCATATCCCAAATAATATTTTGCATTTATTACGGCTACAATAAATGCATATATAATTTTAATAGATGAATTAATATTATAGTCTAGTTGATTGTTGCCACACACATACACACACACACACACACTTAAATCACATACGTACGTACAATTACAATTCAACAAACACATGCAATATAATACCTTTTTTATGTGCCACAATTTCATGCAATTTAGTTATTGCAAAATTGTTATAAAAATTAATTGTATAGATTTATTTTTCCTATTGAAATGCCCTTAACAATAATAATAATAATAATAAAAATTTACAGACAGATTATGAATTGGTCATAAAAACAACAATTGAAATTAAGAAAATTAATTTATGATTGCTACTGTATTTTATATTTTTTTTATTATTTAAATAATTTATTATTAATGCATGAAATGCATTTTTTATGTAATCGCATTAAAATTTATAACGTTTTGTTTTTATTATTGTTTTTTTTTGTATTCACACAATTACAATGCAATGCAAAATAGAAAAAAAAAATACAAATAAATAAAACAAAGACATTTCATGGCCACAAACTGGATGGTTGGTCGGGCGTACAGTGACGCAAATTTGACTATAATAATAATAATAATAAATAAATAAAATAATGAAATAAAATTGTGGGCCAAGGTAGGTAATAGTTTGATCCAATTCATTGGCAATAATTTTATAGTGGCCACTCGTTCGGGGGAGCGGCGAGGGCCTCAAATGTTATGTGGTTATGTCATAGTTTTTAAAAAACTGTTAATCCTTAATGTGCCTCACCATTCATTCAATTACCCTACAATTGATGAGATCCACAAAATTAATGTACACATTCCGTTTAAGACAATAAATATAGAATACATTATGGCGTTAATTTCTTAATCAACATTATTATTATTATTAATACACTGTTAATTTTTTTAATGCATTGATGCGATTTATTTGATTTGTGAATTAATTGATATTGAAGATACTAGAGATACTAGAGGGTGGAGACGGATAGTTAACAATCGAATATCTCTTCACTCTTACCGGGTTTTATTACATTTTTTTATTATTAATTTATTTACAAATCCCATTTTAAGTAATTGTGTATCGAAATCGGTTATCGATAATTATTGGATGCTGCCTTTTTATCTGTGTCTTTGACACAATTTCAATTCAAATTTCGTTTCGGTGTGTTTGTGTGTGTGTGCATGAACTAAATCTATGAGAATTCCATCAAATTATATATATTTTTATTTGAAAATATTTTTCGCATAAAATATGTTTGTGCGTGGGCGCGCACAACGTCGTCGTCGTCGTCGTAGCACGTGTGTTAAAAAATTATTTGAGAAAGAGAATTTTTAAATTTGTTACACTTTTAAACAGGTAAAAATATTTTATATATATATTTTTTTTAAAAACGACGTCACTTTTTAAATGGTGTGTGTGTGTGTGTGTGTGTGTGTGCGCACACATTTATTTATTTATCTATTATTATTATTATTATTACTATTTACCTGTGCGCATATGTATATAAATTCATACGTGTGTGTGTGTGTGTGTGTGTGTGTAATAGTTTTTAACTATATTTATTTATGAGAAAGAGATTGCAATTGATGTGTGTGTGTGTGTGTGTTGCTCTGTAAATAGCAATAAAACTATAAATAATTTTGCGAGGCACAGAGTCGAATTCAAATTCACATCAAAATATTTAGCAAAAAAATCGAAATAGAAACAAAATATAGATAATGATCTATGTCTAATAATGGATGTCTATTTATTAGGCAAAGATCAATGGAGCAAAAAAAAATGTTAATGTGCAATTTAAGGTGGTGGGAAGAAAAGTCTATCTGTTATTCGTACCGTCTCTATGACCGTAAAATTCCATGTTGATGCTATAGTAATTTGTTTAAACATTCTTTTTGTGTTCACAAAAGAGATGGTAATTGCCTGCGGGCACCACAACATTCAGCCGCATCGTTCACCATTGTCCTATTAATTCTTCACACTGTAATGTCTCTAAACTAATGGTGGTCACCGCATTGTACAATGAAATTTAAACGCAACGTAGTGCAATTAGAGATACAGACATTACTTACCCTGTATTATAAACAAATGCTCAAGGATATAGAATATATCTGGATGTGTGTGTGTGTGTGTGTGTGTGTGTATTTAATATATTTATTAAAAAAATTAAAGATATTAAAAATTAAATTTATTAATAACAATAACAAATCCAAGAGAGTTGGTTAAGGTCAATGCATTTTTATTATTTGCACACACACACACACATGTATGTGTTAAATACATATCTGTTCACCATATATTTTTGTTAAATTTAATATATATTTAAAAAAATAAAATGTAGGGTAGAGCCCGAACAACCCGAACACATTTTACAAAACAAAGTTACAAACAATTTACAGCTGCAGCAGCAGTAGTTCGCATTTGTTTTTTTTTTTTTTTTTTTCTAATGCTAAACCTGTTCTTCGACACCGGTATAAATTACGGGCAGCGCAAAAATTTAGCCAAACAAATTTGTTTCACATTAATTAAATTCATCGAATCGAACAATTGGTATAAATCACGTTACTCTATAGTATTAATAAAAATAAAATAAAAATGTTGTTTGTGTCTGGGAGGGAGGGCAGATAAATAAAGAAAAATAATAAGATGTTTTATTTTTGAATTATTAATATATTGTAGACAACGCAATTAAGTTTTTTTTTGTATCAAATTTTTCACACTGTTGCTACGACGCCATATTGTGTGTATTGTCTCATACGCAAACAAATTTAATATATTATAAATGTTATTTACTCTCTGTCTATGGTTTTTACCCTCGCCACAACACGGTCATTGTATGTGGCGTAAGGTATTGTATTTATTATCTAATTCTATCTACGGAAACACAAACACGGATAGGGGATACATTTTTAGTATTCCATCATAGAATATGTGTGTGTGTGTGTGTGTGTCAATAATACAGATTCCATAGCCATTTAAAGATTTGTGCTCGTGTCAACCTGTCTGATCGTTGAATTCCATGCGAAATTCATCGAAAAATGGTAACGAACAACGAAACAAAAATCGATGTATAGATGATTGAGGAAGTGGGGGGAGGGAAGAGAGGAGGTGGGGGGGGGGAGGTGTAGAAAATATATTAACATATTTGCAAAACTTAAAACGAACTTTTAGCCGCATGGACAACGGATACGGTAACATTGTACCACACAAAATCAAACAAATCCATAGCAAATACACTGTAAAAAATTATGAAATATTTAAATTTTTTGTGATCATAGTTTTGTGTGTGTGTGTGTGTGTATGTGTGTAGAAAAAAAAATGTTTATTAACAATTTCATTTGTAGCAATTACCTTATAAAAATATAAACTACTCTATCCTTCTTTAATATTACACACACACACACACACACACACTCACCCACAACACCACATCCAAATATAGTAACAATTGAGTCATTGAAACGACATCGCATTTATATAGCAAAGAGCACAACAAAACTAAACTATTATATTGTTACAACATATTATTCATACAATAAATCTATCATTGGTCAACTATGTGTTCAGTAACTATTGTGACCACCTGTACACCAAACACTACTAATTTTGCCAAATTTAAATTCTAAATGCCAATCAAAATGTGTGTGAAAATTTTTTATTAATTTTTCTGAATTTTTTGTCTACAGTACAAAAAACAACAACAACAACAACGGAACAAAAAAGAAAGAAAAGAAAAGTCTCCCGTCTTGCTATCCAACCGTTGAGACTCTCAAAGAATTTACAGAAAATAAAATGTGTGTGTGTGTGTGTGTGTGTGTGTGTGTGTGTGTGTGTGTGTGTGTGTGTGTGTATATAAATTAGATAATTTATTACACAAAAATAATGGTTTTTAGAAAAAAAAAATATAGTTTCTGGAATTATAAAATTGAAATTTTTGAATACATTTGGTTTGATGGTTCGTCGAGACAACGTTCGCGCGCGCGCGTGTGTGTGTGTGTGTGTGTGTGTATATGTATTTTATTTATTGTGCTTTTTGTGTCTATGTGTCACAAGTGAACATTATTAATTTTTATTTGTTCATAAAAAATTTTGATGTTTTTTTTTTTTTCTTTCTGCAAATTGATAAAAATAAAAAATTGCAATTAAGATTATACCAAAATAAAACAAAAATCAAAAAGGTTATCATTTGCGTGGCGCGACCATCAAAAAACCCAATGCCTTGTTTTTTTAAAACACGAAAACATTCAATTTTTTTCAACATAATTTTTGTGTGTGTGCTCTGTGTGTGTGTGTGCTCTGTGTGAGTGTTATAGTTTGAGTTTTTCTTGTTTTTTGTGTGTGAGTGTGTGTGTGTGTGTGTGTGTGTATGTGTATGTGTGTGTGTGTGTGTGAATTATATTTAATTTATTTTATTTTTTTTTTTTGGTTTTTATAATTTTGCACAAATATTTTATTTTTATATTCATTTCAATTTCGTTGTTCGTTTCGTTGTGGCTAACGATTTTTATTTTATTTTATTTTTTTCATTTTGTTTGCGTAAACAAATTCATAAGAAAAGAAAAAAAAAACGAAAAAAAAAACGAAAAAGTTCAAAACCAAAAAGGAATTTTATTGATCCTTTTCCATTTTTTTTTTTTAAAAATTGTTTTTTTCTTCTTATTTATACGAATGTTTTTTTGTGATTTTATTCAAAAACAAAATTATTAGTGTAAATTTAAAGTATTAAAGTGTGATTTTTATTTTATTTTATTTTTTTTTTTTTTCGTGTGAGTGTGTGTGTCTATAATTACATTTTGTTGTTTTTATTGTTCGAAAAAATATCAATGAAAAATTATAAATTATCGATTTTTTTTGGGTTTTATAATTTGCGTATGCGTTTTTTCTCCTACAACTCCCGCCCCCCCCTCCTCACACGCGTCCACTTTGTCGTCACCACACACACACACACACCACATTTCACAATGGCAAATGACAAAATATATATATAAATTAATGGTTAATATAAAACACACTTGAAAATCAATTTGACGTTATGTTTGGCTGAGTGTGTCATAATTTCAATAAATATAAAAATAAATTATACCGTCACCCAATACCATTACCATCACAATCACAATCACCACCATTCACCATTCACCATTCACCTAAAATAAAGAAGCGCATCAAAACATTACACAATACACAGTATTGTAATGTTTTTTTTTTAATTTTTTTACGCATTTCATTACTCATTAAAAATTAAATAGAAAAATTAGAAAAAAAAAAAAAACGTGTGAGTAAAAATTATTTAGTTCAACGCAAACACAAAAAAAAAAAATACAAAAAAAATTTCATTAAAATGTGCGCTTTTTAATATATATATAGTCTCTTTCAAACAAAATTTACGTAAACGTCACTTAGTTTCGTCTCTACGCAAAATGATATGGATATTTTGGTGTGACGAAAATTTCTATTGGTTTTTAATTTTTTATTTTTTTTAAATTATATATAATTTGTGTTGTTGGTGTGACATGGTGTTTGGTGTGACATGGTGTTTGGTGACAACTCAACTAATGCAATAATTATTTATAGTACTGTATACATCAATGGCGCCGCCGCCGCCGCCGCCAGACTCAATTTCGATTACATTCCAAAAGTTTTACAACATTTTTTTTTATATAATTTATAAACGTTAATGTGTCGCGTTACGCATTGCCTATAGGGATATATTTATATTATAATTTTATATATTCTGTGTGTGTGTGTTACTAACAGCAGACTCGATGACAAGAAATGTGTTGAAAAAGAGTGTAGAGAAGAGATAGAGAAGAGATAGAGAAGAGAGAGCGCAAACAAGAGAGTTTTTGTATTTTCTTTTCCTGTATTTATTTAGGACATATAAAAAAATATTGTTTTCACATGTCCTTTGTATTGTTGTATTTATTTTTTTTTCTTACATTTTACACACACACACACACACACACAACATCAACAATTGATAAAATACAGTACATTACATAAATATTCAGACAATATTTTTATTTATTTTTTTTTTTATTATAATTTTTATCTCAACACACTCTACAATTCGTAACGATTAATTATAATGATGGACAACAATCACACACACACACACACACACACACACACATTAATTTTTTGTTAAACCAAAAATTTCTTCTGTCGCCATAAATTGCATTATTTGATTTGGTAATTGGTGTAGAGAATAAACGTTTTGTGTGTAAAAATCACAAAGAACATAACAACAAGAATTACATCATCATTTTATATTATATAAAATTGTTTATATAAAATATTATCATCTGTACAGATATCCGGGTCTGTTTGTTAGTAACCCCAATATAAAATTAATATAAATTTTCATATAACTTGATTATTTTAAATGTGTATATAAAAATATATATATATAAATTGAGATAAGAAATGTTTAATATTTCTTATCAAAATGAGTTATATTTATAATTCAGTTGTATATTATAGCACATAAAAATATATGTTTATCGTTAAACATGAGACTCTGGGTGTGTGTGTGTTTGTATAATTTATTATATATATTTTATAATATATTTTATTTTAAAATAATTCAATGATGACATAAAATTAATGTTATTGAAATTTAAAATACAAAAATTAATTCAAGTGTTATTTGATTGCCATTCCAATAATTTAGATTACAATTTTAAATGTATTTATGGATTTATTTGTTAGCCATCACCAACCAAATTATATATCACTTTTTGATTGAGCTGAGCAACACATAATGTAGGTAGGTGTGTGTATGTGTGTGTGTGTGTGTGTGTGTGTGTGTGTGTGTGTGTGTGTGTGTGTGTGTGTGTGTGTGTGTGTGTGTGTGTGTGTGTATGTGGATTGATAATGTTAGGAACGTTGAAATTTTTAAAGAATTAATATTCGTACCTTGAGTTGGGCTACCGGTTTTCTATTTTAAGACTATAAGATTTGTTGTTCTTTTGTTTGCGGCAAGTTTTAGTCTTTTTTTACAGCTATAAATTTTAATCAGGATATAATTTAAAATATATACAAAAATTGAATGGAACATTTCATTACTGAGTGTGTGACACACTCACTCAAACACACACACACACACACCGACACACCACACCGACACACCACACCGACACACACCACACACACACCACACACACACAATTCTTTTACCTTAAATCTCAATTGATTATTATACCGCGTGTATTTTAAGATGACTAATATATTGGCATTGTCTGATGCATGTGCGTCTTATTTTACTCCAATTTTTAACGAATCGCAAATATATTATAAAAAAACCACATAATTTATAATTTTTCATTTCCATTTTTTTCGTGTGTCATATATTTTTGAATAGGAAAAAAAATTCAATCAATCAGAAACAAATAATTATTTATTGATTGAAAAAGTAAAGCAAAAATTAAAGAAAAGTGTAACAAAAAAAAAAAAAAAGTAAAACGAAAATTTAATCGTTTAATGTTGCCGCCGGGCACATCCGTCATCAAAAACATCACATCATTTATTTACAGCCAAATTGTATTAACATTGTGAATATATGTGAATGGAAAAACTAATAAAACAAACAAAAAGTGATACAATTAATTACGTTATCGTTTATTTGCTCCGTCTTCATCATTATTTATTACTCTCTGGTTTTTATGTTCGAGTGTGTGTGTGTGTGTGTGTGTGGTGATTTTTAGCCAGCTGGTGTGCACATGTACATCATCCACCACAACTCACTCCATCAATTGGATTTTATATTTGATTTAAGTTAAGTTATTTGTATAATTTTTCGGTCGGTATAAAAATGATGATTTTTAAATTAAAAATGTTTAGTAATTTTAATTGTGATCTTAGAAATCCCAACAAAATGTTATATCAAAAAACTTTTACATTTGAAAAAGAACAATTGAAAAAAAAAAAAAAAAAAAAAAAAAAACAAAAATATAAGAAAAAACTTTTTGTTGTTGTGATAAACTATAAACCAAAATTAGAAAAAAAAAAAAAATTAACTAATTATCAATTAAAAAAATAATCAATTTATAAAAAAAAAAACTTTTGCACACAATTTAATTGGAACAATTGAGAATATAAAAAAAAAAAATTTGATAAGAAATTTTTTAATCTTTATTGCTGGTAAAATTCACGTAATGATTTCTGGAAGTGATTCAATAGATTTATATTATTTAAAATATTTTACCACAGACAATATAAAAGTGAATAAATTAAACGTATCGGGAATCAGCAGAAGCAATATCATCGCCAACACCATCACCACCACCACCACCACCACCATCAACACCACCCACGATAAAAGTATTAGCAGCCGCAGTGGTACTAACAACATCAACAACAACAACAACAACAACAACAATAGCTGCGGCAACGGTGGCGTTAACGAAGTTCATAAAACTACCGGCAATTTAATTTTTGTCATTCTATTAACTTATAATAGTTATTCATCAATCGGTAGCAAATTAACAATTAATTTACAAACAATACTTGGCATTGTTGCTGCTGTAACAAAAACCACCATCAATATCGTTCAGCCCATCATCACAAAATCATCATATCACATTAATAATATTATCAATTTATCAACCGTTGACGTTGTCAACATCGCCGTCGCCGCCTCCGCCTCCGCATCCGCCGCCGCCATTACAATAATTTTTACTATTATGTTAATTATATTTTCGGATATTATTATTGATTTGGTATTATTCACTGGTTGCTGTTGGCACGTAAAACCAGATCCTGGAGACTGACATCTATTTAATAACAGTAAATTAATAACACTATCATTTCAATTTTTATTATTATTATTACTATTGTTGTTGCTATTGTGGTTACTATTATTATTATCAGCGTTAATAATATTTATGGTGGTGCCAATCGGTGGCAACAATACAAACAAAAGCGGCTGCTCACAACCAACGGCGAATGTACGAAAAGAACAGCAGCAACAACAACAACAACAACAACTACCACAAATCGATAAAGGATTAGACTGACATTGTTTAATTATCATCCTTAATAAAAGGTCATCGTTGTCATTGTAGTAGTTGTCGTCATCGTCGTCGTCGTCGTCGTCGTCGTCGTCGTCGCAATTGCCGTCGTCGCCGTCGTCATATTAACAGAGTAACAGTGGTCAATATTGTAACTATTATCATTATCATAATTGCTACTGTGTCACCACCACCACCACTACCAATATCAACACTTTCATCACACAACATGCCATCATCATCATCATCATCAGTATCAGCATCAGCATCAGCATCAGCATCAGCATCATCATCATCATAATAAAGAGCGTTAACAAAATTTAAACGAATTTTTAAATTGTTTTTTATTTTAACAAATAGATAGCAATTATTTTATTACCCATTTTTTTTTTATATATATAGACAAAAAACAAGCAATTGTGTGTTTGCGCATATAGAGGGCGCTAGTTTTTTTACGAATTATAAATTACAGTTAAGTTATTAAAACAAAATAAATAAGCATAGGAAGAAAAAAAAAATAAAATAAAAAACGTTTGAAAAGAAATTTAAAAAAAAGAAAAAAAAAACACTTAACAATAAACATTAGTTTTTGTGAATTATAAAATTAAAGTATAAAAAACAAAAGAAAAAAAAAAATCCCTTAAACGCTTCGTACCTTGTTTTTTTTTTTTTTGCTGCTGTAATAAATTCAATCACAACAATAAAAAGTATACGGAAATTTTTGGTCAAATTAAAACACGAAGGAGGCGTCGGACGATACAGCGACAACGCACGCGCGCGCTAGCATAATATCAGACGCAGAAGGGGGCGGGAGTACGGAAACAAAAGAATACAGAAGAAAAATAAAAAAAAAAAAATATGTCATCGATGATGGGGGGCGCTACAAATAACAAAAAATCGAATTCAAATTTTCAACGTAAAAATTATTTACGTTTCACATTAACCAAACAACAACAAGATGAATTGCAACAATCACAATTAAATAGTAGTCAGCAACAGCAACAGCAACAACAACAACAACAACAACAACAACAACAACAACAACAACCGTTACATAATAGTTTACCATCAGCACAAAATTCGCCAACATTTAATCAAGAAACCCGAAATATAATTCAATCACGTCGTCCATTAACGCAACGTGATCATTTAGTAAATATTGAACAAAATGCAGAATTACTAGAAGGTATATTTTGAAAAAAAAAATTGCAGCATTGTGTTTTTTAGATTCATTTTTACAAATTTTTGATATTTAAGAAACAATTAGACTCGTGTCTCGTCTTGTCCGGCACACACACAAATGACATCCCTCCCGCCTTCAATCAAATTATTATTATTTCTATAAATGGGTGGATGCGACGACGATATAATATATCGTTTTTAATTTATTTTTCAATTGTACTTTTGAACACAACTGTAACCGTACACTATGTCCCATAATAATTCGGTCATAAAGTTAAATATTAAATATTTATACAAAATACAACCAAAAAATATATAGGAATAATTGTTATGATAAAATAAAATGTCGAGGGGGGGGGGGGTTGTTGTGTGATACAACAACAGCAATTAAAAAAATAAATATAAAATATTATTTTCTAAAGAATAAATATAATTAATAATAAAAATAAATCTAACCATTACGAAACTATGTTTTCGTGATTATCTATTGTCGAATCGTTTGATTGCAGTGGTTGTTGATCGCGTTGCGTTCATTTAAACAGCCAATAATTGTCTTGATAAGTTGTTGTTGTTGTTCCGTATCTGAAAATATTTTGTAAAATTTTGGAAATTAATTAAAATATTATAATAGAAATAAATTTAAAAATTATTAAATATTAGTTAATTTAAATGATGGAAATTTAAAAATTCGACTATCAAATAATAGCGATTATTTATTCACTGTCGTCTTCTCCGCCTCCTCCTCCTCCTCCTCCTCCTTCTCTGTCCTCATATTTTATTTTACCGACCACAAATTATTGTTGATTTTAACTATAAATAAATATTTTTATTTTCATTTTCAGAATCACGATCGAATGCATCGACTGGTTTATTAAATCCCGGACAAGATGACGAAATGACAATTACCGGTTTTAAAAAGTCAATAATTCGTACAATAATATGTTGGTTCTTTTTTATTTTAACAGTTGGATTATTACGATTGGTTATGCATTGGTGGCGTCACTGGTTATTGTTGGCCACACACGTTGAATGTCCCTTAGACATATGTGAAAAAGTATTAATCAGTGAACATTATGAGGGCAAACATACCGTACATTATGTTAAAAAAGTGATTAATTTAAATCCAACAACCGTACAGTAAGTCAAACATATTGTATAATATTTGTGGGCAATATAAATTAAATGGGGATTGGATATTGGGAGGTGGGAGGGTTTTAATTAACAAAAAAAAATCTCTAATTTATTGTCGATTACAGGAAAATGAAAATGAAAAAAGAAAAGTGGGCCGAATTGATACCATTTGAAGATTCTATGGATGAACAACCATTTCATGTGGCCATACATTTTACTGGTGGCATTTTCAAACGTAATTCGTTTTATTTTTTTTTTTATATAATTTTTATGATAATTGCTAATTCGTTTGGCACGAGGCGTCAGTGACAGAACGGTTATTAATTTTTATTTTTATTTTTATACATTAGATATGGATTCGATACGTTTATTTAAATGTAAACAATTACGTTATATTTGGGATTCACAAACATATAGTTTTACAAAATTAAAAGGTTTGGATACAAATGTACCCAGCACAATATTACATCAATCATTTGGTTTAAGTGCAATTGAACAATATGCCAGACGTTTGGTATATGGTTCCAATCAAATTGCTATACCATTAAAAAGTATTTTTACATTATTATTTTTGGAAGCATTAAATCCATTTTATGTGTTTCAAGTATTTTCGGTATGTCTATGGTTTTCATATAATTATTATTATTATGCAGCGGTTATTGTGTTAATGTCAGCATTTGGTATATCAATGTCAATAATCCAAACGAGAAAGGTACGATTCATTCGAATATAATTTTAAATTATTTTTATTTTATTTAATTATAATTTATTTTGTACACCCATACACCCACCTACCCACAGAATCAATTAGCATTGTACAGTACGGTACGAAATACAGATTGTGCAATTGTATTAGATAAAAATGGTGTACCATCGACAATTGAAACAAAATATTTAGTACCTGGTGATGTTTTAGAAATACCGTCGTCCGGTTGTACAATGCAATGTGATGCGGTTCTATTGTCCGGCAATTGTATATTAGATGAATCAATGTTGACCGGCGAAAGTGTACCGATAACAAAAACACCGTTACCCTGTAAACGTGATTTAATATTTGATACAAAAGATCACAGTCGTCATGTATTATTTTCGGGTACAAAAGTTATCCAGACACGGTACATTGGCAACGAAAAGGTATTGGCCATTGTTATAAATACCGGTAATATAACGGCAAAAGGTGGTTTAATTCGTTCAATTTTATATCCGCCACCGGTTGACTATAAATTCGAACAAGATTCATATAAATTTATTATGCTTTTGGGTATTATAGCTGGCATTGGATTTATTTATACGCTGTACACAAAGGTAATGTGTATTAAATAAATAAATTAATAAAATTAATTAATTGTTAAATTTTTAATTTAGATATCACGTGATGTGTCACCATCAAAAATAGCTATTGAATCATTAGATTTAATAACAATTGCCGTACCACCGGCTCTACCGGCCGCAATGACAGTTGGACGTTTTTATGCCCAAAAACGTTTAGAAACCAATCAAATTTATTGTATATCACCGCGCTCGATAAACGTTGCCGGCAGTATTGATTGTGTTTGTTTTGATAAGGTAAGTGTACCACCGCATAACATACACCAGCATTCATTGCATTTTAATTGATTGATTTTATTCTCAAAAATTTTACAAAATTAGACCGGTACTCTAACCGAAGACGGTTTAGATATGTGGGGTATTGTACCAAAATCAAATGATACAACAACATTTGAATTACCCGTACATCAAATTGATCGTTTACCATACGATCATTTTTTATATTGTATGGTAACATGTCATTCAATTACAATCATGAATGGTGAACTAAAAGGTGATCCATTAGATTTAAAAATGTTTGAATCAAGCGGTTGGACGCTAGAGGAAGCCAACATTTCAGATGATACAAAATATGATTTATTATTTCCGACAACAGTACGTCCACCAAAATCATTATGTAAGCCAAAAAAAAAATAAATATTGAATGTGTGTGTGTGTGTGTGTTTCTCAAAATTAATCACATTTTTATTTTTATCCATAGATCATCATGAGTCAAAAGAAAGTGTTACATCATCGATGGCAACCATAAATGTAATTGGTGGTGGTGGTGGTGGTGGTGGTGGTGGTGGTGGTGGTGGTGGTGGTGGTGGCACAAATAATTTTGATGAATCCGGTTCAGCATTAAATATTGCTGGTGCAATTGAAATAGCACCGGCCACCACAACACCGATAGCCAAAAATTTAGAAATCGGTATTGTACGTGAATTTTCATTTACCAGTTCATTGCAACGTATGTCCGTTATTACACGTAAAATTATGGACGATCGGTTTAATGTTTATTGTAAAGGTTCACCGGAAATGTTGTATACATTATGTCGACCGGTACGTAAAACTACAGAAATATTAAAAATATATTAAAAATTAAAAATTTGTTTGAATTTGGTTTTATATTTTTACATATAGGAAACAATACCGCAAGATTTCCATCAAAAATTGGATCGTTATGCACAACAAGGCTATCGTATCATTGGCATTGCATACAAACAATTGGATAAAAAATTAACGTATGCAAAAGTACAACGAATTAGTCGCGAAAAAATTGAATGTGATTTAGAATTTTTAGGTTTTGTAATATTGGAAAATCGTTTGAAACCGGATACAACAACAATTATAAAAAATTTAACCAAAGCTAATATACGCACAATTATGGTGACCGGTGACAATATACTGACGGCACTGTCCGTTGCCAAAGATTGTGAAATGATACGTAAAGGACAAAGCATTATAATTGTAAATGTACGTACGGTAAATGTGCCGAATTCCGATGACGAATATGAATTATATTATAATTTAAATAGTGGTAATTTTGGTGGAAAAAGTAGTAGTGGTGGTGGTCTTGGTAAAGATATCCCAGAATGTAATGTGAATGTAAATATACAAATTGATGATGAGAAATTGGCGGTGAACAATAATAATAATAATAATAATAATACAATTAATAGAAGAAAATTATTAAATAATAATATGAAACGGGTACCAAGTGATAATAGTGTTATTGGTGGTGGTGGTGGTGGTGTACCAGATGGTCATATTACCAATACAATTGGTGGTATTGGTAGTGATTATACATTAATGACAGCCAGTAATAGCGTCATTAGTTTTGACACCCTAGACACAACAACACAATTAACAAATTTAACTGTAAAAAATACAGTTCCTATTCATCATCATGACATTATCAATGTTGAATCAAATCGTGACGATGACGATGATGATGACGATGATGATGATGATGACATTGATATCGATAATGATTTTCTCAGTATAACAAATAATAACAGTATAAATAATAATAATAATAATAACAGTAATAATTATGATGATGTGGAAAAGAAAATGGCACCCGATTTACCATCAAATAATTATCGATTTGCAATGACTGGTAAAACGTGGTCAATAATACGTGAAAATTTTCCCGAATTGTTAACAAAATTTGTAACACGTGGAACGGTTTTTGCACGCATGTCACCGGATCAAAAACAATCGTTGATATTGGAATTACAAGATTTAGGTTATTATGTGGCAATGTGTGGTGATGGTGCTAATGATTGTGGTGCGTTGAAAGCAGCGCATACCGGTATATCGTTGTCGGAGGCCGAAAGTAGTGTGGCGTCACCGTTTACATCCAAGTCGCCGACAATTGATTGTGTGCCAATGGTTATAAAAGAGGGTCGGGCGGCACTCGTTACATTGGTCGGCATATTTAAATATATGGCCGCCTATTCATTGGTACAATTTGTATCGGTTTTAATTCTGTATTCAATCGATTCAAATCTAACGGACATTGAATTTTTATACATTGATTTATTTATCATATCAATATTTGCATTTTTCTTTGGCAAAACGGAGGCGTACGACGGACCGTTGGTAAAACAACAACCATTAAATTCATTGATATCAATGTCACCAATTGTATCATTGGTATTACATTTATTGGTTGCCATTGGTTTTCAAATTGGTGGTTGGTATCATCTAAAAGCACAGCCATGGTATGTCCCATTCAATTATACCGATGAAAATGCATTTGAACATGGGTGCTATGAAAATTTTACCATATTTATAATTTCCTGTTTTCAATACATTATATTGGCATTTATATTTTCAAAGGGTGAACCATATCGTAAAAAAATATTTACAAATTATGGTTTTATTATTGCAATCGTATTGAATACAATATTTTCAATTTATCTAACAATAGAACCGTCCGCCTGGTTAACCAATGCATTTGAATTAATTGTACCGCCCGATATATATTTTCGTCTATATTTATTGGCCTACGGTGCACTGAATCTTATAATATCGATTTTTATCGAATATTTTATTATCGAATATATATTTATGAAACGATTACGCTATCGATTTCATAATATTGAAAAATCAAGACGTAAATATTTATCAATTGAAAATTATTTACGTAAAACACCGTCATGGCCACCGTTAACGTTGTATACGGTGGCGGCGGCAACGGCGGCCACAGCATCGACGGCAACCGGTATGGCTGATGGTACGGGAACGGCGGCAACAACGCCAAGCGGTCGACACAATGCCATTGGTTCTGGATCAGGTATGTACGTAATTTTTTTTTATCATTTATTATTTATTATTTTTTGCATATTTCCACTCGCCACACCCCTATCATATAATTTAATTTCATACCGTTATACACACACACACACACACACACACACACATATTGTATATGAAATAAGGAATTAGAATTTTTGGGTGCGATCAATTATAGAAGTTTAACTGTTTTGTATACGAATATCTCATTTGTCATATGTAAAATGGTTAAGTGGTGGCAGAGGAATATTTCTCTTATTGACGTAGCTTCGAAGTACATTCAAAGAATTGCCTTAGTGTTATCAGTCACTGATGACAAAACAATTTATTGTTATAATGAATATGAAGAGTGGACGGGGAGGAGGTTGTACTTGAATTTATGTATTGTAATATTAAAATTTTTCTATTTTATTGTTTTCTTTTTCCAAATTAAACCCTACAGTAATTGGAACATCAACAATATCACAATCAACAACATTTGATAATGATGGACTGCCAGTAATAAAGCAACAAGACCAACAACAACAACAACAACAACAACAACAACAACAACAACAACAACAAAGTGCTACAGTTGATTGTGATAATGATTTGTCACCAAAATCATTTACAGATATTTGTGTTGAAACGGGTCTTGCCATTGGTACCCCCTTCGATCAATATAACAATGTATTAAGTAGTTTTTTTGAAAGTGATCAACAACCACAACCACAACAACAAGAACAACCAGAACAAGAACAACAATTAAAATCAGCGTCGCCAATTTACAATTTACAACAATTAAATGGAAACCAAGAAATTGGACAAAAATTTAAATATTTAAATAATAATATTTCGACGCACACAACAACAAATACAGCAAATAATACAAATACAAATACAAATAATAATAATAATAATAGTAATAATAATATGGGAAAAAACGATGGCATAATGTTAAGTCCTTTACAATTACAAAATCAACAACAACCGCCAAAACAACAACAACAACAACAGCAACAACAACAATTAACAACAACAATATTAATTAAAAATGCTGCATACACTGACAGTAATGACAAAACCAATAATAACACCATTGATATTAATTATAATAATTGTAATAACTCGTTGGCCGACGATAAATCATTTAAATCGGCATTATCGACGACATCATCGATCACATCATTAGAATTAAAACAAATTTGACGTAAATTTTATAATTTATTCGAAATACTCAGACGAAAAACACAAAAAATCATTACTAATTATTTTTGTAATAATAATATTAAAAAGTAGAAAAAACATTCCATTTTTTTATCTTATTTTTGAAAAACTTTTATAACTCTATTCTGTGGACCAACACAATTGACAAGCCGTCCCAGTCGCACGCCCCCACTCAAATCGGACAGACAATAAGTAGAAACCAAATTTTGTGACAGAATAGACAAACGGTCGGCCAAAAATAAAAAATTTTTAAAACAAAATTATCGGATTTTTTGTATTTTACATTAGTTTTGTGTGTTATTTTAATTTGTACGAAGCGTGAACCGAAATTTCGTACACAACATTTTTGTGTTTTGATAAAATTTATAGAGACGCGGTAAAATAGGGTAAATTTAGGGTCATGTGATTTTTTTTTAAAATACTTTGCATAGCCATTTCGGTTAATTATTATTGTTGTTGTCGTTGTTGTTGTTGTTCCTTTTCAACGCACGGTACGGTGTGAGAGAAAAAATGTATTTACAAATTTCCATATAATTCACATTTTTATCGACAATTTTTCCGAAAAAAATATTAACTGATTGGACAAATGATTGAATGGTATGTTGTAACGTTGCGTTTACTATTGTGCGCGCCGTCACTGATCTTATCGACTATAAAACGTATAAAAAATTTAATGTTTTATGGTTGTTGTTGTTATTATTGTTATTATTATTATTATTATTATTATTATCACAATTATTATTACCATTTTTATTACAATATTAGTTTTATTTAGTTCATGTTTTTATTTTTACTTTTGTTGTTGTTGTTGTTGTTTGTTGTTGTTTGTTGTTATTGTTGTTGTTGTTGTTTTGGTCTAATTTAATTATAATATGCAAATAATAGATAAAATTATTAAATGTTTGCCTAAATTTATTCTATTGTTAAGTTAAATGTACAAAATATGTGTGTACAAGAAAAAAAAAAAAAAATATATATATTTATAATAAGTTTTAGCCTTATAACAAACCCCCCGTGCCTTGCACCCCTTCATCCATTCTCTCTCTCTCTCTCTCTCTTTCTATCTCTCTTTCTACCTATAAATTTCTTTAATAATGTGGTAAACTTTTTCCATCCGGACGTATATTTAAACATAATTAACCGAAATTCAGGTTTCGATGGACGCCACATTATCGCAAACAATTGGTTACGAGTGTTTTTAATAACCACCCACATATGCAGCGGAGAAGTGGGAGGAGGAGGAGGAGGAGGACGAGACGACGTTATTCATTATATTTCAGACGCATTGTTAATCTCAGCGAATAGCTTTCAATATATATAATTGAGTATTTTCAAAAAATTATATTCGCAACGAAAATTTATTTTATGTAATTTTGAATGTGGGTGTAATAGAGACTCAATAGACACTTCGTGACCGCCAACACACACACAACAAACAATTATGCACTAAATATTTTATAATAAAAAAAAAACCGTGCCCTGCCGGCTGCCGGCTAAGCTCTTACACTCCAACAATAAATTAACAATTTATTAAAACGTTCCATCCACCAAAAATCCTTCCATACACATTCCCTTCGCCCTCCCTCCACCAACCACCAACCACCCCGGCCAACCCCAATTTCAAATTACTAAATTACATTCGAAACAAAACATAATAATAATAATAATAATAATAATAATAATAATAAAAATTGCGAATTATATAGAAAAAAAATTTGGAAAAAAATTTGAAAAAATGTAAAAAATTAATTAAATATTTTTTAAAAAATATAAACGGAAAAAAAAACGCGGAAATAGTATAAAATTCTGTTAACAAAATTTATTATTGGATATTTTTAAAATTTTATTACAAAATTAAAATTAAAAATTTAAATAAATTAATTTTTTTAAATTTTAAATAACAAAAAATTTATTATTGTTTTTTTTTTTTTTAAATTTTTAAAAAATTTTAAATTTTAATAATTTAACGGAAAAAAAACAAATACAAAATTAAAATGTGATCATTTTTATCAATAAAAAAAAAAATCTAATTAAATAAATATCAAATTTTAAATTTTAAAATAAAAATAAAAATAATTAAAAAAATTAAGTTTTTAAAAAAATATTTATAATTTTACAAAAAAATAAAAAAATGGAAAAAATGTGATTTGAATAAGAAAAAAAGAAGAGTAAAAACCGGAAAAAAATTGAGTTTTAATTATTTAATTTTATTTGTACAGTACGTCTCGTAAACCGTAAACCCCCCCCCACAAAAACGATGGAGAGTGTTCTACGCACGGTATCCCGTTTTGGGTATAGCCCACTGTTAAATCGAACGACAATGAGGTACAGTTTTAAAAATTGGTGTGACTACAGTATCCAACCCAATGATTCAATGATTACAATGTTTCAATGTGAATCAACAGCACAATTCTAACAATTGTTTTCGAATAGAAATTGATATGAACGATGGAGTGTGTTCTACACACGGTATCCCATTTTGGGTATAGCCCACTTTTAAATCGAACGACAATGAGCTACAGTTTTAAAAATTGGTGTGACAACAGTATCCAACCCAATGATTCAATGATTACAATGTTTCAAAGTGAATCAACAGCACAATTCTAACAATTGTTTTCGAATAGAAATTAATATGAACGATGGAGTGTGTTCTTCGCACGGGTATAGCCCACTTTTAAATCGAACGACAATGAGCTACAGTTTTAAAAATTGGTGTGACAACAGTATCCAACCCAATGATTCAATGATTACAATGTTTCAATGTGAATCAACAGCACAATTCTAACAATTGTTTTCGAATAGAAATTGATATGAATACCACATGAATTAATTAAAGAATAGGTTTGCACTCGAATTTGGTTAACCAGTGATGCACTACTCTATATAACATGGCATCGAATGGGACAGGATAAATGGGACATCGATTCAAGCTACGACAATCAAACTATAAACTGTGATCCCAGAGTCCTTTTAAAATTTCAATTTCAACAGCCAGATATAGATTCGGTTAACAAAATGTGTTGGAGATGTGTTAAAACTGCAGTAAATTATTTTTTGGATGCGTTTTTCGAAAGTTATATATATTTTAGGTAATGCTGCCAACACTTTCAATAGATGACACTACTTTTATCGAAATTTAATTTAATTGCGGTTATTAAAAACGATACACTGTGTGTAAAGAATATAGTTTACTTCGGAAATTATCGGTGCGAGAGACAGTGTGTGTGTGTGTATGAGAATGCATTGGAAATACAAAAAAAAAAAAAAATGCATAACAAAGTTTGATAAATTTTTTGTTTACACCATCAACACCACCACCACCACCACCACCACTACACTTCAATTTTTTTTCTGTACCATCTTTGAAACATATGTGTATTTTTAAAAAATAACAAAAATATAAATGGTAAAAAAACAGGTTGTTGTTAAAAGAAAAAAAAACAGCAGCAAATCTTTTCCGTTTTTTTTTTTCGTCGTGTTAAAACAGGGAATATAATGAATATAGCAGCCGAGAGAGGAAAACAGAGAGAGACAGAGACAGAGAGAGTGAGAGTGAGTTCATTCGAGCGGTATTATTGCAATTGAACTGCATGTACAATATAAGAATGAATCTAAGAATGAATTGTGAATGTAGAATTATTTTCGATACAATATTCCATACTGTTTAAAAATCGGTTCCTCTTAATGCGGACGACGCGTCGACAGTGCGACGGCGCAAACACTTCTAGAGAATATAATATTTTTTCGACAAAATGGTTAAAAGAATCGTATTGGTTGGTTGGTTTTTTGTTTTGGTTTCGTTTATAAAAACTGCAAAACATTAAGATTAAAATACCATTCAAAAAATGCTACCGCAACAAAAATTTATCAAAAAAATTAGTTCACCAAAAATTTCTATAGTTTTTCATTTCACAGAATCTCATTTTACATAAAACATAAAAATAAAAAAAAAAAATGGTATATTTTTATCGCCCACGCGCACACAAGCAGTCGCACACTCGCAAACACACACACACACACACACACACAATTTATAAGTGGACTGTTCGTTGGCGTTGCGCGGTTGTAACGAAAAGTAATCAATTTTTTAATTTTTGTTTACATCGACACAACCGAACAACAAAGGCTAATAAAAGCAATAACGGGATAAGTAAATAATTTTTTTGTGCCGATGAATGGGGGGGGGGGATGGGGTGTAATTATATAATATTCGATTAGGCGATTAGACACACCATAACAAAATGTCATAGAAAAAGTGGTAGGCCAGTCCAGGCGGTTATCGAATGAGTAAATAATTTTCGTGCCGATGATAATGGGCGTGGGAAGGAAACCTTGCCGTCCCCGCAAGGGTTTTAATATGTAATTAAATAATATGCGATTAAACACACCATTACCACATATCCGCCACGCATAGGCATAGGCTCTTCAATTCGTTTGCAGAAAATACAAATAATTGATTACTTTTAGTTATACTTTGCAAAAACATAAATAGTAAGAGACAGTACGTGTGTGTGAGTGTGTGTTTGTGTGTATGGAACAAAAAAATAAAAATAAATAACAAACAATAAACGAACGACAAGAAGACGTTTTTTTTATTCTCTTCAGTTTGCAGATCGCAGCTTCAGCATCGGTTACACACCACAAACAGAACATTATTTATTTGTTTTATTTCATTTTAATTTTTTAATATTTGAATTATTATTTATTTTTTTTTTCTCATACGTACGCCGACCAACAAAGTTTTGTGTCATTGTGTGAGTGCGTTCGTGTGCGTGCGTGCGTGTGTGTGTGTGTGTGTGTGTGTGTACGTATGGGTTTGTATATTTTTAAAATGTTTTTAATGTTGGAAATAATAATCTCAGTAAGAAAAATATGTTAAGAAAAATCAAAAAAAAAAAAATTGTTTTTGCGGGTTAGTTTTTTTTTTTTTTTCGTGTCCCCAAATATTCATATTTCACTTGTTTTTTTTTTTTTTCAATATAAACAATTAAACGAAAACCGATTCATTCATTTTAAATTGCATTGTGAATATTTTTTAGTGTTTTTTGTGTTTTTTTTGTGTTTTTTTTTGGTTTTCAATAGGCGATTTGGTTTTTTTTTTATTTTTCGCTTTTAAATTATAATCGAAAAAAAAAAAATTCTTTTCCATCTTTCTTTTTTTTTTTTCTTTTTTTGCTTTTTGATAAGTTTTTTGTGTTGGTGTTGGTGGTTGGTGTGTTCGGTTTTGTTGTTATGCGCCGTAGCGCGCTTGTTTTCCAACAAAATTGATTATGCCAATACGTATATAATATAATACACACGTATGTGTGTGTGTGTGTGTGTGTGTGTTTGAGTAAAATTAAAATACATCACAAAAATGTTTGGACCCAATGCGTCTCAAAATTCAGAAAAAAAAAAAAAATTTGGACAGGAAAAATGTATGTAAAATTTTAATGTTTTTTTGTATCAATTTTATGCATCACTATTTTGTGACATTTTGATATATTCAACAGTGTCGCTCTCTCTATCTCTCTCTCTCTCTCCTTCTCTACACATGACATGGACAATATTAATCAATTTTATATATGTTTAGCATGCAATATTAAAATTTAAAATTTTTATTCTAAATATTTAAAGAAAAACTTACCGTTCCATTTTTTTTATGTTATAATTTTTCCGGGTTTTTTCCATTTGTCATATATTGCGGCGTGTGATGATTCAATTTAATATAAAATGTGTATGTCATAAATTGGGTGTTCCGTGTGTTGGCTGTTGTGTGTGCTGTAATAAAATTAAAATTAAAAATTAATATAAAATTACATTGATTTTGTGTAAATAAAAAAAAAAAAAAAAATTAAATAATTTGTGTGTGTGTGTGTGTGTGTGAATATTACTATTACACCATAATTTGTGACATATTTTTATAATTTTTATCCCACCCCATCAAGACCACACAATGTGGCCATGTCAAATTACAATATATCGAAAATGAGAAGAATTCATACGGGAAGAAATTTTACATACATGTCCGAATACTTATGTGACATGATGTTATTTAATGGTCCATACACAAATACATACATACATATATGCACTGCCATATACTAACGCACACACACACACACACACAAAAACATTTGTTTTTGATTTCATCGTTTTCCTATATTTTTTGTATGCGCTAGTCGTGGTGCTGGTGGTGGTGATATTTTGATCTGTTTGTGTACTTCAAAAATCATAACAACGCGAAAAAAGATTAAATACCAACAACAACAACAACAACAACAACAACAACAACAACAACAACAGCAGTGGTAATGGTAGGCAGCAGGCAACAACAGTAGCAGCAGTAGCAGCAAAAAAACGCAGTACAAACAAAAAAAATTTGTTATCACCCATTATTTTATAATTTGTGTGTGTGTGTGTTTGCATTTATTAATTGCGCAATATAAAATAATTATAAAATGATATAAAAGAGAAGACAACCAAAAAAAAAAAAAAAAAAACACTTATTTATATATATAGAATTGCACGCATGCGTTGAATGGGTCAAACAACATAAAGGATAAATTCCATAAAATCAATAATTATAAAGTTGTAGAAGCGAAACGAATGAAATAATATATCCGGGATCGGTTTTGTGTGCGGCGCGCGCGTACGCTTCAATTTTGTGTATAGAAATATTTTTTGTTTTTGTTTTTGTTTTTGTTTTTGTATTTTGGCAGAGGGGTACGTTTTTCAATTTTTTTTTTTTTTTTCTATTCTATCCTTAAAACGATTCTTCAACAAAAAACGATTGCAAGTGTTTTGATTAACGATAAAACGAAAGAAAGAAAAAAGAAAATCGAATTTTATTAAAAATTTATTGTTTTTTCTTTTGTTTTTTTTTGATATTTTTTGTTTTAATTTTTATTTCTTTCATTAGAGCACAGAGCCGCAAAAACAAAATTAATTTCTTAGTGGTCCGCTAATTTCGACAGACCAGAAGTTTTTTGTGTGTGGTTTTTTTGTTTTTTTTTTTTATTTGTTTCTATTTTAATAAAAAATTTCGTTTTTATTTTGTTTTTGTTCACTGAATTAAAGTTACAAAAAAAAAAAAAAGAGAAAAAACAAAGAAAAAAACCAAGTAAAAAAAAAAATGTGTCCATCCCTTAATTGTGGATACGACAACGATAACGAAAACGACAATAATCAACACCACCACCACCACCACCAACATCGTCACCGTCACCATAGCCATCGCTGCCACCGCCCTCGCCACCACTGCAACGACGACGACGACGACAACGACAACGACGAAGACGACGATGTTGATGGTAACAGTGGAGGAGGTGGTACAGCATCAGCTCCAGCAGCAGCAGCAGCAGCAGCATCAGCAGCAATAGTTACACCAACGCAGAGACTACAAAAGTGATAGGAATGGTCATAGTAGCGTGTATAGGTGAAGAGTAATGTGGTGATCGAATTCGTTGTGAAATTATTATTGTTCATGCGTCGGCGTTGTCGTGTACATAAATAAAAAAAAAAAGACATTTTCTTATTTCCATTTTTGTTTCTGTTTTTTTTTCTTTTTTTTTCTCAATATAATAATCAATTCAATACTTTTTATCTACAATTTTTTTTTATATTTTCCGTTTTGTGTTTCAAACAACAACAACAACAACAACAACAACAACAACAACAACTGATTAAATGAATCTTTAGTGCAATATTTTATAATGTAAAAAAACGAAAAGAAAAACATTTTGTGTAAAATATTGAAAAAGTGATAACTCAATTAAGAAAAAAAAAATAAAAAAAAGAAGAAAAAAACAATATTGAAAGATAAGGTCAAGTGAAAAGAACTCTCTAGAACAATCGAAAGTAAAAATAATAAGAATAAGTGTAAAAAATAAATAAAAAAAAAAAAAAACTCATCATGTTAGAATCTTCATCATCATCAGCCGCATCATCATCAAAAATACCAACCGATCCAGATGCATTATCACCGGAAAAAGAAATCCCAACAAATCGTATACGAAAAAGAAATCCATCACAATCAACGCCATCCATTTCAATGCCATCAGCTACGATTGCTACAATCTCAGTATCATCATCATCGTCGTCATCATCATCACCGTCACCGTCATCATCACCAACACCAGCAACAACAACAACAACATCAACAACAACAACATCAACAACATCATCACCACCATCATCATCATCATCATCATCATCATCATCATCATCATCATCATCATCATCTCCAGCGGAATCACCAAGTGGAAAAAATAAATCAACAAAATTAACGACAAATAAAACGAAACGTCATAAACAACCAAAAGAAAATGTAAAAACATCTGGAACATCTGGAACAAAACAGACTGCACAATCATCATCATCATCATCATCATCATCATCATCATTGATTATTAAAACACAACCACCAATACCATTAAAAAGAATTTCAACCACAAATACATTAATCGATACGGCCGACGATGAAAACGATTCCGATTTAGATAATGACATCATAAGAACAGCAACATCAATAATAAATACAAATGAATTAATTAATCGTAATACCAATGATGATGATGACGATGATGATGATTGTAAAATTATTGATAATCAACAAAATCAAATAATACATACAATTGATGATGACGATGATGATGATGAACATATGGATAATAATAATAATAATAATAGTGCGGTCGCTGCAAATAATGATAATAATGTGGAAACGATTGATGATGGTGACCACGTCAGTGGAACAGTAGTTGCAAAAAATTTATCCTCATCAAATTTGCGTGCAACAACAGTCGATATTTCGGAAAATATAGACTTTCAACGTGAATCACAATCAATAGAACAACGACATCATCATCATCATCATCAACAACACCAACAACAACAACAGCAACAGCATCATCTACAGCAACAGCAACAATATCAACAACAACAACAACAACAACAACAGAAGCAGCAACAATCTTCTATATATCAACAACAACAACAACAACAACAACAACCACCAACATCTGGTTCTTTTGATGTATACCATCCAATACAACATATACATCCACATGCTATGCCACATCAACAGCCATATTATCCGGTAGCACATCAATCAACACAATCACAATATCCTACAATCGGTATTGACACACCATTAATACCAATTGTACAACCATCGCCACACCATCATCATCATCGGTATGAACCCTATGATACACATCATCTTGATACACATATGTTTCATGGTCATGGTAATCCATCGCAACCGCATCACCATCCACATTTAACGTCATCAGCGTCTGTGACCACCGCCGATGATTTTATGGCATCGATGCAACAACCGGCCCAACCACCACAGCCATACGATTTATTATATTTAAATAAACAACATCATCAACATCAACATTATTTAGATGATTTCGATGAAATATATACAACACCGTCACAGCAATCACATCTTCATTCCCATCGCATTTATCAATTACCACCCGGACCAGCCGGTCCCGGTCACGTACACGTTCACACAACACATCCCATCATACCGGTTGTTGGACCGCAACAACAACAACAACCACCGCCACCACCACCACAACCACCACCACCACCCGGTGCAATACAAGTACCAATACCCATACAACATTCACCATATGAAATGCAAATTGAAACTGAATATGAAATACATCAACCGCATTCACATATGCATCATGGACATCCACATCAGCAACAATCCATGCAAATGTCAAGGGTACATCATCGACATCCTGCGGCACAAATGGATCAAATGCATCAACAATTACATTTACAGCAGCAGCAACAACAACAACAACAACAACAGCAGCAGCAACAGCATCAGCAGCAGCAGCAGCAGCAACAACAACAACAACAACAACAACAGCAACAACAACATTCACAGTAAGCATAATTTTTAATTTATTTAAGTGTGTACAGAATGCAAGTTAAAGTGTTAAGTTACCGCGATAATAATTTGTAAACGAAATTTTAACAGCTGCTACCATAAAATTGTTTGATTGATAGAAAATAAATGTTAGTAACACCCACCCTTCGAATTATCAATGTAATGGAAAATCGTGAGTTAGACACTTATAGAATTTCTGGTAATAAATCAATTATACAGTTAATGTTTTGAAAATAAAATAAATAATTTAAGTGAAACTTTATAGATTTGCATGACACATCATTCGGTTTAGGACACCTGCACCGGTGGCAGTCTTGACAGTACATTTTACTCAAATTTTTATTCTCAAACAAAAAAAAAAAAAAAAAAAAACAAATGAATGACTCGTGGTCCCACAATATATCAATTTCATTTTATATTATTACATATATAGATATTCACCAATGTATCCAGCCACATATTATACAAATTATAATAGTATTAGTAATAATAATAATAATAATAATAATACTAATAATAATAACAGACAACAACAACAACAACAACAATCAAATCCAATATTTCAACCTTTCCGTGTGCTACCCCATCAACAACAATCTCCATCTCAATCACAACAATATTCACAATCACAACTTCATCAACAACAACAGCAACAGCAACAACAGCAACAGCAACAGCAGCAACAGCAACAGCAGCAACAGCAACAGCAACAGCAGCAACAGCAACAACAACAGCAACAGCAACAACAACAGCAACAACAACAACAGCAACAACAACAACAACTTCATCAACAACATCAACAACAACACCATCAACAACAACAACAACAACATTCACAATCGCAGCTTCAGCAACAACAACAAGAACTACAGGAACTACAAGAACTACAAGAACTACAAGAACTGCAACAACAACAAGAGCAGCAACAACTACAACAAGAACAACGTCATCAACAACAACAACAACAACAACAACATTTACAATCGCAAATTCTTCAACAACAACAAATACTGCAACAACAGCAGCAGCAACAACAGCAGCAACAACAGCAGCAACAGCAACAACAAGAACAACAACAACAAGAGCAACAACAACAACAACAATTCCAACACCACCACCAATTACAACTGCAACAACAACAACAATCACGACCATTTCAATTACAACAGCAACCAGAACCACAACAGCAAAACGATGAAGAAGAAGAAGATGATGAAGAAGAACAACAACAGCAACAGCAACAACAACAGCAACAACAACCAGAACAACAAGAACAACAACATCCGTCATCCGTATCTTCAAATGTAAATTCAACTAGAAATAATAATTCACAAAATGTTGGTGGTAATCCAATTTCTAGTATTTCCAACACTGGCAATGAAGGTAATAACATTAATTTAGATGCAAACAATCAATCTAATGAAAATTCACAACAGGAACAAATTGTTTGCACTTACTGTCAACGTCATTGCAACAGCGACGGTACTACTAGCGATGAATTCGGAACACACGTATGCGAACATATGCGTAATAAAATTAGTGGTAATAACAATAATGATAAGAATAATAATAATAATAATAATAATAATAACGATAATAAAAATAAAGATAAAAACGTTAATGATAACGATGATAACAAAAATAATAATAATAATAATAATAATAATAATAATAATAATAATAACAATAATAATATCGCAGAAGGTACATCATCTCAATTATCGGTGGCAACTTCTGCTACCAGAACAATTACAAAAGAAAATATTGCCACTACATCAGCTTCGTATTCACTTATGGAGGCAAATTTTGATCAAAGTCAAAATAATAGCACTGGTATTGTAGATGATTCTGGAGCAGATCTTTCTCAAAATAATAATAATAATAATAACAATAATAACAATAATAATAATAATAATATTAATAATATTAATAATATTAATAATATTAATAATATTAATAATAATAATAATAATATTAATAATAATATTAATAATAATAATAATAATAATAATATTAATAATGTAATAGCGCCAAAAAAACGAGGACGTAAGAAAAAAGTACCACTAGAAAATGGGTAAGTTGCACAAAAATATTTTTTTACACATACAATAGAAGAAAAATTTCAGAAAAATTATTTGATCATAATTTACCTCCCCCCCCCCCCACCCCCACCCCCAAACCCCCCCATATACCCCAAAAAAATAAAAAAACAAATATATATATATATTAGAAATGTTACAACGCCAAACGATATAAATTCAGCAATGGTTTCGATGCCAAACGTAATAAAAGAACGTAAAAAACATGATCGTTTCAATGGGATGTCGGAAGATGAAGTTTCTACAAGAACATTACCGGATCATTTGAGTAGTAATTTAGATATTATTGTTGTAAGTGTAATTTCCAATTTTCGATTTTTTTTTCTTATATTTTTCAGCCTATTTAATTAAGTAAAATTATTATTATGCGATGAGTCACGACGACGGCGTACCAATGATTATTTATCGTGCAATCGCAATTATTTTTTTTTTATTTAAAAATAAATTTTAATGTTCATCCACTAAAATTAAATTTATAATACAAAAAAACCATATTTTAATAAATTAATATTTTAAAGATTGGCATAAATCCAAGTTTATATGCGGCCTATAAAGGACATCATTATGCTGGCCCGGGTAATCATTTTTGGAAATGCTTATATTTATCGGGCCTAACACCCGAACAAATGCAATCTGATGATGATTTTACATTGTTACAATTTGGCATTGGTTTTACAAATATGGTACCGCGGGCCACAAAAGGTTCAGCCGATTTGACGCGCAAAGAAATCAAAGAGGGTTGTCGCCTGTTGCACGATAAACTGATACGTTTTCGTCCAAAAATTGCTGTTTTTAATGGTAAACTAATATTTGAAGTTTATTCGGGGAAAAAAAATTTTAATTTTGGACGTCAACCGGAATGCATTGAAGGAACCAATACGGTAATTTTATAATTTTTTTTTTATTTAATATATTATCATTGATATAATTTTTAAAATTTTTATTATTAGTTTTAGTTTCAATCAATTTTTTTCAAATTTAATAATTAGTGATCAATCTCCAGCCCCCCCCCCGCCCGCACACCCTTATTGACATACATATTTTAAATTATATTGAATTTATTATATTATAATAGTTGAGAACACGCCCACGAATATTTATATAAATGAAACACAATAAATTAATTGATAAATTTAACATTTGAATTTTACTATCTATAATTTTTTTACAGTATATGTGGGTGATGCCATCGTCGAGTGCACGTTGTGCTCAATTACCACGTGCGACCGATAAAATTCCATTTTATGTATCATTGAAAAAATTTCGTGATTATTTAAATGGTTTAATAACACACATCGATGAATCCGAATGTGTATTTACCGATCCAAAATATAAATTATGTAATGATTATGATCAAGATTCGGTAAATTCATCGAATGGTTTAATGAATGGTAATGGATATTGTGGTGATAATAGTGGCAGTAATAGTAATTCTTCGTCGTCATCAACAGCAACCGTAGTATCGAATACACCGGCCACCATCGAAACGGATGACGATGCCGATGATGCTGATGACGAAGATGAAAATAATTCACAACAATCACAACACCAACAACATTTACAACATTTACAATCACAACAATTATTTCAACCTGATATTATTGACATTAGTAATAACAGTAATACAAATAGTAATAGCCATAATAGCATTTATAGTTATAGTACAGCATCAAATACATCATCAAATCTTGTTCTAAATAATGATTTTGAACAACAACAACTGCCAGAACAAGAACAACAACAACAACAACAATCACAACCACTGCAATTTCTAAATATTGGTAATAACGAGGGTGGTGTCGCTGCCAGCGTTGCTGGTGCTATTTGTTATAAGAAAAAACGTGGACGTCCGAAAAAAAATACAAACAATAAAATTGATGACCAACAACAACAACAACAACAACAGCAAAATATTGGCGAAGGTATTTTAAATGCATCGGCTGCAGCAATACCATTAAAATTGTCGTTAGATGATGGCGCCGGCGCACCGTTAATGAATGATCCAACAAAGAAAAAACGTGGACGTCCAAAAAAAATTAAATCTGATGGTGTGGGTGGTAATGGTAGTGTTGGTAATGTTGTGGGTACCTCATCCACCAGCCATAAAAAACAACAATCATCACAACAGTATAATGTTGATAATTCAAACATTTATAATAGCAATGGTGGTGGTGGTGGTGGTGGTGGTGGTGGTGGTAGTAGTAGTAGTTATGGTTCCTCATCATCAACATATGTACCAACCGATGATATAATGACAAATGTAACTGGTACAATAAAAACAGCAACTACAAGTACAACAACCACAACAAAATCACCAACACCATTGTCATCGTTAAATTGTATTCCTAATAATATGAATGATTTTATTCATCAATCTGCATCAATATATAATCGTTCGGCATCATCGGTATTATTAGCGATGACAGGCGCCACACAGGCTACAACACCAACACCAACACCAACAATGGCTACCACCATACCATCCACATTACGATCGGATAACTATAATAATAAAACGAACATAGATGTTACATCGAAAAGTTTATCCGGTTTAGAATCACTGGTCGAACAAATTCCAAATTTAAATGGTGGTAATAATACAACAACAACAACAACAACAACAACAACAACAACAACAACATCTGGCGATAATATTGCGTCCACCGCATCATCATCAACATCAATTACATCATCGTCAACATCATCGTCCATAAATTTATTAATGCCAAATAGAGGAGGAGGAGGAGGAGGAGGAGGAGGAGTAGGAGCGGGTGATCAATCTCATTCACAACAATTTCAAAGCAGTTGCATTTACGGAAATAGTAGTAGTAGTAGTAGTAGTACTAGTAGTAGTAGTAGTAGTAGTAACAATAATAATAATAATAATATTACCATTAATCACTCAAAAAATGAATGTACAAATGTTAATAATAATAATAATAATACAAACAGTGCCAATAATAATATAAGTTTAGCAAATAATATGGAAAACGATGACTATTACAATTTAATGAATCCATTTTCATTAATGAATAACTATCAATCGGCTGCATCAGGAATGTATCATTCATTTGGTGGTGGTAGTAGTGGTATTGGGAGCAGTAATACTATTGGTGGTGGTACGCATCCACATCAACTATCACGTTTTCTGCCTCAACATCATTGCCCTCCGCCGTCGTTGCCACCACCACCGCCATTGCCAACAACAGTTTTCAATCAAAATTTATACACATCGATACACACAGTAAATGGTAATGGTGGCATTAGTGGTGGCGTCGGCAACGGCAGTGCCAACGCACAACAACCAATGTACATTGATGCACACATGACACATTTAACTGTTAATCATCCATTATATCAACAACCACATCAACATCATCATCATCATCATCATCATCATCGACATCAACCATATCAGACGGCTGGTGGTAGTACTGGTGGTAGTAGTAGTGGTAGTAGTGGTAGTAGTGTTAGCAGTGGTGGTGGTACCGGTGTACACCATCCAACTGCAACAATTGGTAATTATACAGGATTTAATAGTTTAATGCATCATTCATCATCACAACAACAACAACAACAACATTCACCAGCAACATTATTGTTAATAGAAGCAATGCAGCAACATCCATTGTCCTCATCATCATCATCATCGGCATCATCATTGGCATCAGCATCAGCATCAGCATCAGCAACATCAACATCATCATCATCATCATCAACAATACATATGCCAAGTCCTAATTATCCATATGGTTATACAAATGCTGCAGCGGCTGCCGCAGCATCAGCAGCTGCAGCCTCTGCTATTGGCTATTCAGGACCAATAAATCAACATGCATTACATCATTCAAGTGTTGTACCGGGTAATGGAGCACCAACTATTGGCTCCTATTTAACAAATTCCAATTATCATCATATCGCACAGCAACAACAACAACAACAACAACAACAACATCATGTATCAATGTTTGATCAACACCGTATGGAACACCCGGATCCAATTGATTTTGATAATTATTAAAAAGACTGTCACTCTCTATTTGTACACTGTGTTTTGTTATTTATATGTAATAATATTATAAATATTTGCTGACAAAATCACAACAGTGTAATTTTTTTTTTTTTTTGTTGTTCTATTTTTATCAACATCGAATGAAATTATAAGAATTCTTAATTTAATTAATGAAATTATAAAGCGTTTAACTTTACCATAGATAAGACACAAGAGTTAAGACAATTACATAAATTTATAAACAATTCAATTTAAATGTATAAATGTGAAGAAAAAAAAAAAAAAAAAAAAACTATTTGTTAAGAATTATGTCCTATTTCTATCTCTATTTGTATCTCTCTATCTCTCTCTCTCTCTCTATCTCTCTCTATCTCTATCTCTCTGCCTGTTTATTTCATATTAGTATATATTTTTTATGTTCTACACTTAACACACGCAAACACACAAAAACACACAGAACACAAACACACAGACACACACACACAAACACACAAACACACAAACACACAAACACACAAACACACACATATTTAGAAAAAATTAAATAAATAAGAAAGTATGTGATCTCAATTTTTGTTTTTAATAATGGTCGGTATAAATATATATGAAAAAAAAAAAAAACAAGTGACACTTCGATAAATTAACGGCGGTTTGGGGTCGTATGTCGACATGACACAAAACTTCATTTTGTTTAAAAAAATAAAAAAAAAAAAAAAAAAAAATAGTTGTAATATTTAATTGGTATAAAATATTTTACAGTGTACATTTCTATTTTATTTGTATTTCTGCACACTCTGTCAGGAAACCTATTTTTATGGTAATACTTTAAATAATTTAAATATTTTTATGTTAGTTATGGCAAACGTTTAGCCAATTTGATTATGAATATATTAAAAGTGATTTCATTTGGTGCTGTGGTACCTCTACCGAAATCTGTTGGTGCTTCAAACTGGTTAGAAAATCAAAAATTTCACTGTTTATCGCCCCCCCCCCCCTTCCCCCCAAATATGTCAATATAAAGTCAAATATAAATTGTTACTTATTTACACAGGGTAATTATTAAGTGAATATACATGAAAAATTTCTCAAGAATAAATCTTTTAATAAATATCAACACACATTCAAATACACCAAATCACACCAAAACACAAACACACACCCACACACACACACACACACACACAAACACACACAGAAATCCACCGGCAACGGAATTGAACTATACAAGAGAGTTAAAATTATGATTATTATAATAAAAATACAAATATTTATTTATAAAATATATAAGTGCGGTGTATTCCAAAGATTAAAACAATTTAAACTTTTTTTCTAATTATTTTTTTTTTTTTTGTTTTTAAATAATAAATGTGCAATAATCGATCAATAATAATTATGTATACGTTATATTAATAAATAATAAATACTATATTTAATGTAACTATCTAGAAACGGTATAGAAAAAGAACCGAAACCAATGAAATGAATGGAAAAATGAAAAAAAAAAAAAAAAAAAAAAAAAACAACCCTTCTATCTCCTATACATTTTTTAATACACAACATAAACACACTCACACACACACACATATATTGTATACGCACGCCGGTATTGAAATACAAATGTTATTACTTGATGGTAATGCATATCCAGAGAAACCGATTATCCCCCCAACATTCACAAAAAAAAAAAAAAACCAACATCCAAAACATTTTTAAAATCGGCAACAGGGCCGATTCTATAAAAAAAAAAAAACAACACAAACACATCAAATGTCCATTCCAATTCACCTCATCCATCTCAATTTTCATTCCTCATCATCAATCAATCATCATCAATCGTTAACGGTATATCATCCTTACACACACACACACACAGCCCACAAAACCCCAAAATCTACAAAACAACCAACCCACCACATAAACCCCCCTCCGCCCCCCCCCCCCTCCCCCGGCCCCAAACTAAATTTTTTTTATATATATAAATTTAAATAATCTAAATGTTTTATTATTAAATATATTTCTATATTATATAAATACAGTAAAACTTCGATGTGTAAGAGCAACTTGAAGGAAGAATGCTTGTTTAGTGGGGGGGGGGGGAAAATTTTATAAGCAACAGTTTCTCTGTTTTGCCAAATGTTTATTGTTTAACTAAAAATAATTATTCCGAATAAGATTTGTTCGATAAAATTTTGGAACATAACTTTTTGAAGACATTTTGAAGACACAACGTTCTAATAGAATTGGAGACGGCTTCTGACAAAATATTTACATGAACTTGTTTCAAATATACGGTACTTAAAGTCACTACTAAAATACTACATAAATTGTACGACGATATTAGCGCCCGGAGGTAAAACGGAAAAATTTTCGCGGCAAATCGATTTTCATGAATCAACAAATTTTTGTAATTACGAACTATAGTTTTTTTTTAACGGATTTTCATCAATTACATATTACATAATTTCAAAATCTAATCAATTACCAGCATTTCATAGAATCGATATTTAATATTGTTTCACACATCCAGGAAAATACCGTTGATTTTCCAAATGATGTCATTGAAATTTTGTATGAAATTAAAATACTCTATACATTTTTTGGTACCATTTTTTATATTCGGAACTGTATAGTAACATTATTTTGATAATTTCTCTAACATCGGATCGGCGAAAATCGACGGTATTTTCTTGGGATGCGTGAAACAATTTTAAAAATCGGTTCTATGAAATACTAGAAATTGATTAGATTTTGAAATTATTTCAATAAAAATTTGGAAATCCATCAAAAAAAAAACTATAGCTCGGTAATAAGAAAATTTATTAATTCATGAAAAGCAATTTTCTGAGAAAATTTTCCATTGGCCTACGGGCGCTAATACCATACAACTGAGTAGTAGTATTTTAGTAGTGACTTTAATCGAAATATATTTTGAACAAGTTCATGCAAGTATTTCTCAAGAGCCGGCTCTGCCTATAAAATGCTGTTGTTGTCTCCGATACTGAGTACATAATTTCCATTTTAAATATAACCCCAAATTTGAATGTGATGATGTGATAAAATTGATCAAAACCCTTCCCTCTCCCTATCCTACAACAATTCGTATATTAGCATAAGGCTTACACATTCCAAATTTGATTGCAATACCCAGATGACAAATTATCATTTGATAGATTAAACGATTAATTATACATCATTTTCAATAAAATTGTTGCCATTTTATTTTTTCCATTGAAATGTTGCTCTCTCTCTCTCTCATCAAAGTTTCACTGTATTTCTATTTATATATTATATTTATATATATTAAATGTGTATTTGTATTTGTAATGTATATGTAATTTGTATATGTATTTGTATTTAAAATTAAATAATAATAATAATAATAATTAAAATAATAATAATTAAAATATTGATTAATAAAATTGATTGTGAGTAGTTTGTATTTTGAAAAAAAAAAAAAAAAAAACCAAAAACAAAAATTCAAATTATTGTCATCCTCCAATTTTGTTAATTAATTAATAAATTGGAAATGGAATAAAAAAAAAAATTTAATAACTTCAATTAAAATTGATAAATAAATTAAAAAAAAAAAAAAAAAAATACTTAAAACACTAAAGAAAAAAAAAGAAAAAACAAAAATTAAATTAAATATAAAATAATCTCAGAAAATTAAATTAAAAAAAAAAATTAAATTAAATTCATTTAAAATTTTATCATTTTTATCGTGCACCCACAACCGACCGACGCCACCCCTGCAATCCGCATTCACCACCCACACCACCTCCAATCACCACACTATTTACAGTGCCGCCGCACTGTTGTTTACCCGCCCCCTTACCCCTCCACCGCTCTCTCCATTAATGTTTTTTTTTTGATTTAATTTTGTTTTGTTCATTTTTTTTTTTTTAATTATAATTTGGTCAAATTTTTTTAATTTTTAATGTTTAATATTTTTTTATTTTCTTTTTTTAATTAATAATAATAATTAATAAATGTGAAAAAAAAAAAAAAAAAAAAAAAAACCACACACACACACACACACACACACACACACACAACTCAATAAAAATATTTGTCATAAATGATACCAAACAAAAAATATTAATTGATGTGTAAATAAACAAATAAACAAAAATTTAAAATAATTAAAATGGTTTTTATTTTAAAAATTTATAATTAATCGATTGCATGTTATTCGTAAAATTAAATTCGTACGAAATAATACGACGACGAGTTACAGGACCGCCCCCTCCGCCCCATCCACCTCTCACACAATCACAAGTGGGCATAACAAATCGCATGAATTCAATGTGAAAAAGGATTAAAAGATGGACAACGATCATGGAGAAAAAGAAATAATAAACGAAACTGAATGCAATTTTTATACGCACAAATAAAATCAATAATATATTGGAATTTCGGTAAATAGAAATCTTTTGATGTACGATGTACTATCCACAGCCACACACACCATTATGACAAATTTACAGACACACACCCTCATAGAATTTGATAATATAAGGTTGTCAAATATCTCCCTTCCGCCTTTTTGTCTTTTTAATTTCGCGGCTATGTACAAAGCGCTACAGAGCTCGTATCTGGCAACACTGTACATAATTTGAAAGCTCTTGACATAACAAACAAAACGACGCTATGTATGATTAGTTTGGATATTGCGTTCAACAGTTATAGACGTGTAAACATGGAGTTCACTAACGCCGAAATTCGCGCTATTTTAAAGTTTTCCTTCGTTAAAGGCAAATCCGCTAGAGAAACGTTCCGTGAGATTAATGGTGTTTTGGGGGATGGTACTCTATCACTTCGAACCGCGGAGGAATGGTTTCGACGATTCAGAGCCGGTGAAAACGACACCATGGATAAGCCAGCCGGCGGAAGACCTGTGACGACAAATACCGATCAAATCATGGAATACATCGAGTTAGACCGGCATGTGGCATCTCGTGACATCGCCCAGGAGATGGGAGTTAGTCACCAAACCATTTTAAACCATCTGCAGAAGGCTGGATACAAAAAAAAGCTTGATGTTTGGGTGCCACATGAATTAACAGTGAAAAATCTAATGGACCGAATTTCCATTTGCGAAATGCTGCTGAAACGGAACGAACTCGACCCATTCTTGAAGCGGATGGTGACTGGCGACGAAAAATGGATCACATAC
Organism: Bibio marci; assembly: GCA_910594885.2. Classification (NCBI taxonomy): domain Eukaryota; kingdom Metazoa; phylum Arthropoda; class Insecta; order Diptera; family Bibionidae; genus Bibio; species Bibio marci. The sequence continues at coordinate 19,794,549 of OU343119.1, read as the reverse complement.
GACAATATCAAGCGAAAACGGTCGTGGTCGCAGGCCGGCGAATCGTCCCAAACAGTGGCCAAGCCGGGAATGACGGCCAGGAAGGTTTTGCTGTGTGTTTGGTGGGATTGGAAGGGAATCATCCACTATGAGCTGCTCCCATATGGCCAGACGCTTAATTCTACCATCTACTGCGAACAACTGGACCGCTTGAAGCAGGCGATCGACCAGAAGCGTCCAGAATTGGCCAAAAGGAAGGGTGTAGTGTTCCACCAGGACAACGCCAGACCACACACTTCGTTGATGACTCGTCAGAAGCTACGGGAGCTCGGATGGGAGGTTTTATCGCATCCACCATATAGCCCGGACATAGCGCCAAGTGATTACCACCTGTTCCTGTCCATGGCGAACGCCCTTGGTGGTGTAAAGTTGATCTCAAAAGAGGCTTGTGAAAAGTGGCTGTCCGAGTTCTTCGCAAATAAGGAGGGGGGCTTCTACGAGGGAGGTATTATGAAGTTGCAGTCTAGATGGAAACAGATTATCGAACAAAACGGCGCATATTTGAACTAAATCCGATTACTGTAACACTTTTTATAAAGCATTGAATAAAGAGCAAAAAGGCGGAAGGGAGATAGTTGACAACCTAATATTAACTTTTAAAAAAAAAAATTGAAATTGTGATTCTTTGCAGTACCCTGTTGTGTTACAAAACATAGTAATTTCCCATTTTTAATTGACTTGAATTTAATTAATTGGTGTGTGTTGTGTGTGAGTGCGAATAAATATTTGGTTGTATTTTAAAATATTCGAAATTTTACAAAAGATGTCATCACATCACTTCAGCGTATTCGAAAATTTAGTAGTGCCCACAAATGACATGGTTGAATATGTCATTTTTTTTTTTTTTTTTAGAACTATATTAATGGCGACAGCATCTGTCAAAGTCAGTTTCTTCAATAATATATATATTTTATTTTTGTTTATTTTATGTTTCGGCCATTTCGATTAATAAATACAATGGAAAATTTTTATAAATCAGTGAAAGAAACAATCTTTGTGGTTCTGTCATAGACCATGGCGATGGTATTGTGTGTGGAAAACTTATGGTAAACCATTCAAGACTATATACAAAGAAGAAAAAAAATGTTTCATTTATATTTTATGGAAGCTGGCCACAAATTTTTTGTCCAATAAAACCGAGTGTATTCTGTTTGATTTCACTTGGAACTTTAAACTTATGTATGCTAATTATTATTATTATTATTGATGGATAAATTGTATGGTGACAGTATGATCGGATGATTGTTTGACCTTGTTTTTGTTATCGACTTGATCGTCAACTATCACACAATATGGTCTTACACTTAACGACCACCACATGCAATAGCTAATCGGGTATATTTGAAAAATGTCTTTATACACCATCAAAATCGGTATCGGTCTAGAGGACATATCGAGGAAAATTTAATAAAAAAAAAAATGTTGAGAAGAATTTGAATTTGAAGATAAAAATGTTGGTTCATCACAACCCAATGCGCTGATAAGGTTATTCTGTGTATTTATTATACAGCTTTCTTATACCGCTACCACTTATTCAGTTAACCTTTCATACGGTAGGTGTAGTAACACCACTGATGCGTTCGATTAAAAGGATCGTTTTAAACGAAAGACCAATTCTTTGTACAAATATATCCAATAATTATTTGAAAGATGGGCAAATGATGGTAGCTTTCAACAATGGATAATAATTTGAAATATAACTTATACATTATGGAAGAATAAATGTGGTTTTCGGTTTTAGTTTTTAACATCTACAACCTAAATTAAAAATGATTTAAAAAAGTAGAAAACGCAGAGAGTGCAGGGCCTTTTACACATCTTTTTTTTTTTTTTTTATTCCATTATGATGAAAAGTAAAAAATAGTTTCAATCAATTAATTAAACATTTTATTGTCGTGTGTGTGTGTGTGTGTTAGAGTGTGTCTAAATATTCATTCATTTGGAATTTTATTATAAACATTAACAACAACAAAAAAAAAAAAATAAAAACCGAATTATTATCTTAATTTGATGCTAAAAAGGAATAATTATATTGATGATGTAACCAAAAAAATTATATTGTTTATAGTATCTTTTTAAATTGTACTTACATTTAATTATAAATTATCTCCTCCATGTGTTTTAGTTTTTCAAATTTATATCCAATTTTGTTAATTCATACAGACACACACACATATTCTATTAACCCATACACTACATCATCATCATCATAATAATCATCATCATCACCATCATCACCATTCTTCTGGATATCCTTTCTTAATTTATATATTATAATTAAATAGTAATTAAAATAATAATACATTTATATTTCATATGCGTTTTGGTAGTACGACTCCGTTCTTTTTTCAAATAAACAGAACTAAAAATTGCTATAAACCATTTTTGAAATGTGTCGCTTTAGTCAATACTTTGTTTTGTTTTTTTTTTCTTTTTTTTTTTTTTTGTCTTGATTACTCAACCGAAATGCATATATTTACAACAAAAAAAAAAAAAATCTGGAAATTTGACTATTGCACACACAAATAAAAAAATCATAACAAAACATTATCTGAAAAAAAAATAAATATATAAATTAATAACTTATTAGTGAAATGTATATTGAAAAATTTAATTAAATTAGAATTACTTAATCAATATAAATAATTAGCATTGTCTTCTGCATATCAATTAACTGCCTGCACTCTTCGAATCAACACAATTTCAACATAAATGTCTCTTGGTCCATGCCACCACTCATTAGCAAACCTACGTTTATTAAGTTTAATTCTTTCCATTTTTTTAAATTGTTTTTTTATCAAATTTTCTTTGGTTTGAATTTTTTAGTCCTTTTTTTCTGTAAAAAAAAAATAAAAATAAATAAAAAACCAAAATATATAAAAAATAAATATTATAAATATCAAAGGAAAAGAAATTTTTTTTCTATGGGCTTCATTTTTTTTTTTTTATAAAGTACAGCACTTTTTTTTTGTTCCCAAATTTAACAATAATTGAAACAATCTCTTTAGCAAATTAATTGACCAACAACAAAAGCATAACATAATGTTTAATTATTGGAAAACAAAATTGAAAAAGATTTAGAAATAAACTCGAAAATTTGTAAGAAAAGAAAATATATTAAAAAGTTCAAGGTAAAATACACGACTTTTATTTGTTGCAAATTTATTATCACTTTTTTTTTCCCCCCAAATTTAATAAATATAAAGTCAAAACTTACCGATATTTATATCTGAAGAACAAATTAATGTTTATTATAAACAGGGACACAACAATCAAAAAATATTTATTGTATATAATTTATATTTTAATTTTTATAATTTTACAAATAAATTATCCTCTTCAATCAATTTTATATACGACGACGACGACGTGCAGTAGGAGTACTAATTTTCCACTCAAGCCACAGTGCGTTACACTGCCGCATCCATCTACAAAAAATATTCTATGAAATGTCAAGTTTTGACAGTGACAGCAAAAATACATCGAAAATACTCGAACGAAATAAAATGTGTTCGCGTACGTTCGTGTATCTTTGTCGATGTTCGTATATAAAATAAAAAACCATGTGATCGATAAAATGACTATACAATTTTAATATGAACATGAATATGAATTTTTTATATATAATTTTTTACAACAACAAATTTATAAGAAAAAATATTTTTCCCTTTTCCATGATGGCTGACATTTTTAATAAAGGGAAAAATAAATTTCAAGCATGTATTTTTTTTTTTTCAAATTTCTTAAATATTATTACCATCTCTTTTGCAAATTAATGGACCAACAACAAATGCATAACATAATCTTTAATTTTTTTTACTTAAAGCAGAAACAGATTACAAATAAATTACAAAAAAATTGGTATGAAAAAAAAATTTTTTTTTTTTTTTCCATGGCGTTACTTTTTAATAGACGAGTTAAAAAAAAAAAAAGATTTGCAAAGGACAGTACATTATTTTAAAAATAATAAGAAATTATTAAATATAAAATCAAAACTTACCGATATTTATCCAAAGAATATATTAATCTTTAGTGGGAACACAAAAAACTAATTAAATTTAAATAATTTAATTTTTCTAAATATATATAATTTAATTGTACGGAAAAAATTTACTTTTCTTCAATATTAAACCAAACGAACAACGTGTGTGTAATAGTAAAATTTGCACAATACCCAAAAAAAATGTCCAGTGTTACACAGCCGCACCCATCTACATAAAATTTATAGGCAACGAAATGTCAAGCATTTTGACACACACAATAAAAGTGCAAACACAAAACATCGAACAACACTCAACGAAATAGAATTTGTATGCGTTCGTATACGGAAAAAAGAGATATGTTGAACGATAAAAATAAAATTGAATAAAAAATCATAGAATACAATAAAATAAATATATTATTTATATGAAAATTATGCATTTTTCTCAGAAAATCAATAAATTTAATCGACGCCTATTTTAATATTTTATTTAGAACAATTATTATAAATTTTTAAATCGGCTATAAATTAATGATATGTGCGACAAGAAATGTATATAAAATGTTAATAAAAATAATAATATATCATCGCGGTACCAATAGAAATACAAATTAAACGTAATTTAGGGTGATGTCTATAACTAAGTATTTACCATCTGAAACTACAACTTTTCATCATCTTTGTGGCAAATTATGGATTTCCTCATCGTTGTGAAGCAATCCATGAATCCAGCCATTTTTTCATAGCTTCGTATGAATTGAACCGGTGTGCAGAATGGGCTGACTGACCGGAAAAAAATGGTAGTTTGATGGAGCAATGTCTGGTGATTATGGCGAGTGGGGTAGAATTTCCCAGCCAAGTGCCGCTAACGTTTCTTTGACCGCGGTCTTGCAACGTGTGGTCTAGCATTATCATGCTGCGCAGAATCACACGGTCATGTCTGTTGGCATATTCTTGTCGTTTTTGATGCAATGCTTGGCCAAATTGGATTAATT